>CAMOHE010040404.1:0-17348 GCA_946598075.1 Artocarpus hirsutus | reverse complement strand
AAATCTCAAATAGCAGACATTCTCACTAAAGCTCTTCCAAGAACTAACTTTGAAGAACTGAGTCACAAGCTGTGTTTGTACAACATTTACAACGCAGCTTGAGGGGGAGTGTTGAAAATCTTCCAAAGTTAGAATCCAGATTCTAGGAATTAAACAAGGAAATATTTAGCTGATTGACAGCTATAGAATCAGGATTTATTGGGTTGTAATTTGACAATTCTTCCTTTCCTAGTTTAGTTTTTCTTTCCGTTATTAGATTAGAAAAGTCAACCGCTGTACCACTATATATGTAGCATCTATGTATAATTTTGATTCAGAGAAATAAGAAATATTCAATATTCTCTCAAAACTCTCTCAAAACTTTCACATGTCAATTGGGATTACTGTTGCGCATCCTGTTGCTCATGTGCACACTCAAAATGGATTAGCAGAATCTTTTATTAAAAGGTTGAAATTAATTGTTAGACCTTTACTTACGAGAACAAAATTGCCTAGCTCTACTTAGGGACATGCTATATTACATGCTACAGCACTTGTTTGCATATGGCCTACTACATATCATAAATACTCCCCATTACAGCTTGTTTCTGGTAAAGAGCCTGATATTTCCCATCTGAAAATTTTTGGTTGCGCAGTATATGTCCCAATTACTTCATCACAGCGCACTAAGATGGGTCCTCAAAGCAGACTGGGAATTTATGTTGGATTTGAATCCCCGTCAATAATCAAATATCTCGAACCCTTGACGGGTGACCTTTTTACGGTACGGTTTGTCGATTGTTAATTTGATGAGACAGTTTTCCCAGCATTAGGGGGAGATAAACAACAGCTGGAAAAACAAGAAATTTCATGGAATGCATTATCATTATCTCACTTTGATCCTCGTACAAATCAATGTGACTTAGAAGTTCAAAAAATTATCCATTTGCAAAAAGTCACAAATCAGTTATCAGATGCATTTACTGATGTCAAGAAAGTGACAAAATCACATATACCAGCTGAAAATGCTCCTATTCGAATTGATCTTCCTACTGGAAAAAATATTAATATGGTAGCAAATGAATCTAAGGCACACCAGAAGCGTGGTAGACCCATCGGTTCTAATGATAAAAATCCAAGAAAGAAAAAGGAGCTAAATAATAAGCAAGTTAGTATTTCCAATGTTATTAATGTTCTTGAAGAGCCCAATACAAAAATAGTTGACATAGCTGAAGAATTAACCCCAAAACAGGTTCAAGTATTTGAAAGAGATGTTAATGAAGAGATCTCAATAAGCTATGTCACTTTAGGAAAGAGATGGAACCGAAAGGAAATTGTTGTCAACAACATATTTGCATATGCAATAGCTCTTGATATTACAGAAGAAAACGAGGATCTTGAACCAAAGTCCGTTGAAGAATGTCAGCGTAGAAATGATTGGTCAAAATGGAAAGACGCAATCCAGGTAGAATTAAATTCACTTGAAAAACGTCAAGTTTTTGGGCATGTTGTCTAAACACCTGAAGGTGTAAAACCTGTAAGCTACAAGTGGGTATTTGTGCGAAAGAGTAATGAAAAAAATGAAGTTGTCAGATATAAAGTATGACTTGTCGCACAAGGCTTTTTGCAAAGACCTTGTATTGATTATGAGGAGACATATTCACCAGTGGTGGATGCAATTATATTTAGATTTTTGATTAGCCTGACAGTTTCAGAAGGACTTCACATGTATCTAATGGATGTTGTAACGGCCTATCTGTATGGGTCACTTGATAGTGACATTTATATGAAAGTCCCTAAAGGCTTAAAAATGCCTGAAACATGCAATTCAAAACCCCAGGAAATGTATTCAATTAAATTACAAAGATCTTTGTATGGATTAAAGCAATCTGGACATATGTGGTATAATCGTCTCAGTGAATATCTTTTGAAAGAAGAATATATTAACAATCCAATTTGCTCATGTGTTTTTATTAAAAAAATTAAGTCTGGATTTGCTATTATTGTAGTTTATGTTGACGATCTGAATATCATTGGGACTTATGAAGAGCTTACAAATACGATAACATATTTGAAAAATGAATTTGAAATGAAGGACTTAGGAAAAACAAACTGTCTCGGCTTGTAGATTGAGCATTTATTGAAAGGGATTTTTGTTCATCAGTCAACATATATTGAAAAGGTATTAAAGTGTTTTAATATGGATAAATCCCATCCAATGAGTTCTCCCATGTTTGTACGATCCCTTGATGTGAAAAAGGATCCTTTTCGCCCTCAAGATGATGATGAAGAAATTCTGGGTCCAGAAGTACCATATCTTAGTGCTATTGGTGCACTAATGTATCTTGCTAACTACACAAGACCTGACATATCATTCTCTATTAGCTTACTAGCAAGATATAGTTCTTCACCAACTCGAAGACATTGGAATGGTGTCAAACAAATACTTCATTATCTTCGTGGTACAACAGATATGGGTTTGTATTATGCACAGGATTCCAAGTCGAAATTGATTGGATATGCAGATGCAGGATATTTGTTTGATCCACATAAAGAACAATCACAAACAGGTTATTTGTTTACATATGGTGGTACAGCTATATCGTAGCATTCGACAAAACAAACCCTAACTGCTACATCTTCAAATCATGCTGAGATATTGGCAATTCACGAGGCAAGTCGAGAATGTGTATGGTTAAGATCTGTGGTGCAACATATAAGAGAAACATGTAATATTTCATTCAACAAAGAAAGTCCAACTGTGTTGTATGAAGATAATGCAGCCTATATTGCTCAACTCAAAGAGGGTTACATAAAAGGAGAAAGGACAAACACATTTCACCAAAAAAAAATTTCACGCACGAGCTTCAAAAGAAAGGAGAGATCGACATACATCAAATTCGCTCTAGTGACAACTTGGCAGATTTGTTTACAAAGGCACTTCCTACAACAACATTTGAGAAGTTGGTACACAAAATTGGTATGCGTCGACTTAGAGATCTTTGAAAAAGACATGTTGACATGAGGAGGAGACACTGCATATTGTACTCTTTTTCCCTTAGCTTAGGTTTTTGTCCCATTGGGTTTTTATGGCAAGGTTTTTAATGAGGCAGTCCTAAATGCAAAACATACAAGAATTATGTACTCTTTTTTCCTTCACTAAGATTTTTTCCCATTGGGTTTTTTCTTGGTAAGGTTTTTAATGAGGCATATTCTTTGTATGGTGGACATCCATGGGGGAGTGTTGTGAATAGAGTATGTGTGGATGCCATCTCTTGGTATTTCATGAGTTACAAGCAAATATTTTATTGCAAATTTATAATTCACATTTAGACCACATTATCACCCCATTAAATCCCTCTTAATATTGTGCATTATGTCTCCTTTAATTGTATATGAAACATATGTAAGTTATGTCTATTACAATTACCTCTAGTATGATGACTTGGCCTATAAATAGAAGTTGTACTAAGCTTGTATGGATTCATTCTTCACAAGTGAAAGTATAAAAATTTGTTTTGTCTCCAATTTTCTCTTGTCTTTCTCTATTGTTCACTATGACTATTTTTATAGAAATTACATTTATGATAATTTGGTCTATGTGATGATTGCTGAGTGGGATGCCTTAGCTGTCCAAGAACATCTCCTATGTAATGTTAAAATGGTGTGTGGCTGGTAAATTTGACGTTTGAGTCTCGAATGCAATATTATTTTTAATGTTAAAGTTGCTATATGTTAAACTTGATGATAAATTTGCTACTAAATTTATCATATGATAAATTTAGCATTTGATTATTATTGGTTAATATTTTGACTTTTTACTTTAATAATTACAACATTCTCACTGTCAATTGTTTTAATATTAAAAGTTTGATTTTACAAGCTTTAAGGTTTAATAAATATAATAAAAGAAAAATATAGTATTTCAATTAGCATTATGCATTAGAACACAAAATAAAATAACATGTTTACCTATTTTTATTTTTTTTTTTTTGTGGCAAATATAATTTTGACTATTGGTATATTTACATTGAAAATGTTATAATTATGTTCTTATAGGCTTTTCAGTTGGTTGAATGATACTTGCATTAATTTTCCTCTTAAGACAAATACAGCATCATAAATATAAGTTGTAATTTTTTCTGTGATCTACCATCAGCCAATACCCAATCTACTTGATTTATTATGCGACTATACTGCCATTCATTAGGATTTTTGACAGTACTAGTCCTTGAACTATTATCACTATAAGAATTAGGTCCCTAAATTTGTTTGGCAGATTAGTTCTTTTTTTTTTTTTTAGCAGTTTTAATAGTCCGAAGTTTGCATTTTAATGAGAATAATCCAGCGACCATCACTTTATTATTTGAAGTTTTACAAAAAAGAAAAAAAAGTTAATTAAAAAAATAGTTTTACCAAAAAGAAAAAAAAGTTAATTAAAAAAACATATATACTTGAGTTTCAAGTTTTCCAAGGCAATAAGGAGCAAGTTTAACATTTAACGTGGTTGTTTAGGTAAAATTCAAGTTCTTGTGTAAGGAATACATAATTTCCTATATTAAATTTCAATATAAATCATCAATTTCAAAGTTAGGACCCAAAATACAATATAAATGAATAAGCTGAAGGACTAATATATGCCTAAAAGAAATGAAAAAATTACATGTTACGTCATACTTTTAAAAAAAATGTTTATCTAAAAAGATGTGTGACTTACTAAAAAAAAAGTGTCACATTATTAATTATATTTTTTTAATAATTAATATAAGTTGTTTAAACCTTTAAAATGTTATCAAAAACAATCACAAAGGCCATGTACATTATGACGCTTTTCTTCCCATATTCGTGGGTTTTGAACTTCCCATCATTCCTTTTGGCCCACAATCAGATCAGCATCGGCTTCACACCTATAGTTTTGGGTCTAAGGTATAACGGAAAGTTAACACGAATACCTAGCCTAATTACAAGATACTAATTAACAATTTATGTGAGTATCACATGTTAAGAAACGATACGCAACGGAATTTTAAAATTGTTTAAATCGAAGTCTTTTCCAAATAACAAGTTTGACATACTAAATATATAAATTAATAAAAAACCTTATGTACCTCTTTTGCATACCAAAGTCTGCAGAAAGACCGAAAAGAGAAGAACGTTCTAGAAGAGCCTCAACCAACTGGTCTTCTTTGCAATTATCTATCTACGATCGGAGTGTAAGTGGTCGCATGTCGTACAGTCTTCCTTTGATGATTCTCCTTCCAATCACTTGAGAAAACCAAGACCTAAGGTACTAGATGTTGAACAATAGCTCTCTGGGAGTTTTAGAGCTTCTCTCACTAGAGTACTCACTCTTTGCTTCTCAAATGATCGAAAGAACAATAAAAAATAACTCCCCATTTATAGTGGTTAGATTTATGGTTAGTCTTTGTTAGATTAGGCTTCAAAATTCGAGTCTAGATCAACTTCTGATGAAAAACACATCAAAAACGTAATCTAATTGTCGCATGTTTGGCAAGCCGATCTCCGGCATGCAGATCTAGGAGATCGGCCTGCCGAACCCCACCGACCTGCCGAACTAATTGCACTGGCCTATCGTACTGTCTACATCGGCCTGCCAAACTTTGGCAATGGCCTACCGACTGAGCGATAATCTGGAGATCTTAGAATATCTTATTTTCACACAAGAATCTTAGAAGAGCCTCATTTTTTATTCAAATAACCTAATAGAGAAGTTATCTGATTAAAACAGTCATTTATAGATAATCCAATATCAAATTAATTATTATCCAAATAATTCAATATTTTTATCTTAAATTAATTTACAAAATTAATTCAACCAATAAACTAATACTAATTTGTTGAAAAGACATACCGTATCATTACAGGAATTATTATGAGCTAGCAAAAGAGACTTGATGGACATATATAGATCAGCTCCAATATTTATAAACTAACATATTCTAGATACATATATTTTATAATTATCAACTCTAATGTTACTCCACTAAAAGCTTAGAGCTGCACTCTCTAACTATATAAAATTACGAAGCTTCAATAAGCTAATCGTCTCTGACATATCATAATATGTAACATCCCCATAGGATATTCATAATCGGCTTAAGAATAAATTCTGTTAACCTTCTTGATTATTTTTATCTTATGTTCCATTATCTCACCATTGAAATATTTACTATTCATAAATAGTATACCATTCGATTACACCTATGCATTCAAATGGTTGAGCGCTCCAGTCTTCCAATTACAAGATAATACCTATAAGAAAATATTATTAACTCTACAAAAGAGCTATGGATTATGTATCTATCAACAACGTGTCTATATCAATCAAGAGTCATGTCTCCAACGTACCGATATACGTATCATCATCAAATCAGGATGTCATCCTTTGGTATATCAAAAAATACAAGTCAAGAATAAGGGCTCATTGTTCATTTTAGGATTAAGACATAACATATATAATTGTCAAAAGTGAATTGATTTAAACAAATAGAATTATTAATCAAATCAATTCAAGTTTTTGTCCTGATCTAATATATCGTCACCTATGACAATATATCAATGTTTCTACTTACGTATGACCAAGACAAGTCATCTCCTATTAGGGATGTCAACATAACAATCTTAACATGAATAAAATGCCTAACTTTATTCTTTCAATTGCGAATCATATATTTTAGACTATCACCTTTAAGATTCATGTCTTCCGCATAATCTATCCATCAACGCACAATCTTAAAGATTTAAACTGACAGTCTCAGACTTTTATTTACTTATCATGCATTCAACAATATGAACATAAAGAGAACAATATTTTGTATATGAATAATAAATAAACTCTTTATTGATTAAATATCTCTAAAAACTTATTACATCATTTAATCCTTAGAGACCTAGTCTAACATTACATGTAATAAATCATTCTCATTATGAGTGTCTGTCACGTATGCAAAACCTTGAGGGCCCATTTAGTGTATAGGATTGGATAACATTAGATAAAATAGTCTTAGAGCCTGTTTAGATTACAATGTATTGGAAAAGATATGATCAAATTCTAGTTAATCTAATCCTTTGTTTGTTGTTGTGTTATTAGGATGGGGCCTTTTCATAAATTTTTTTTAAATTGAGGTCAAATTGTAATTTTTAAAATTAAAGGGACAAAAATATAATTATTAAATTTTTTTTTGTCAAATGAAAATTATACTTTGACCAATTATTATTTTGAAAAATTATAGTTTGACCTTAAATTTTATAAACTTTTACAAATAAGTCCTTGATATTTTTCACAATGTATAAAGGTTTTGCTCTAGTTAACTACTAAAATAAATAATTTAAGAGATAAAGTGTCAATGAACTAGAAGTTCTGGGGAAAATTGTTCAAATAAAAAATAATAGAAATCAAGTGAAATTATAGGTGTCCTAATAAAATAATTGATTTATTAAGGTACAGATTTACAACCCATCGAGTAAAATATTTGATGTACCATCCGTTTGTGTTAAAAAAAAAAAAAAAAGAAATCGATTTGACCATTATTAATGTAATATTGTACGTCCCAGGCCATAATAAAGTTGTCATAATATTTATAAGTTACAGCTACGATTCAAATAGTAAATTTATTTGTGAATAGAGTCCCTAAAATTAAATTTTTTGTAGTGTCAAAACACTAATAATCTATTTATCATAAGATTAAATAGAAATTTAATTTTTGTGAGAAAAAATTGCTACATTGAAACGATTGAATTGTAGCCTAAACTACAAAACTAACAAAAACTAAAATTTTTGACAAAGTTGTTCATTACTTCCAAAAACTTGCACCCCATTCCAATTTGACCAAAATGCCCAAACCCATATAATTGTCATCTATTTATTTCCCACTCCCGTTGGTTTTCAACTTCCAAATCCAACCTCTTGCTTTCATTCCTACATAATGCATAATCATATTTATCATCTTTAAACCCACTTTTTGGCCTAATGTATGACAAAAAGTTTTCATAAATGCCAAACTTATTGGAAATATGTTATTAAGTGCTAGTTGTACTCTCTTTTTCACCCTTTTTTTAAAAAAAAAAACAACGTTTTAAAAAAACACAAATTACAAATTAAGTTATGTTGTTCGGTTATAAAATAGAAGGGAAAGGAGAAGAAAAGAAAAGAAATTGTTAAAATAATGTTAACTGTTGGAGCTGTGTCAATAATTCACCTTTTATCACTATTGGCTTGTTTATGTATGACAATTCGGTTGGTGAATTTGAGTAAAAGAGAGGAGTTGAAGGTTTGAATTTCTAGAAAAGAGAATATTTTTGAGGCAAGTATAAAACACTTACCTTAAAGGTTTTATTTGCCTCAGTTATTTAAGTTTGCTAAAGAGTTTTTTTGACAAATTACTCCCAAGATATAACAAACACTTGAACACTATATTTAGCAATAATATAGTATTCAAAAACAAGATATGAAATCTATATAATTCTGGAGATTTAAGATTAGATAGGGATATCATTTCATAAATAGACACAACTTGTTTAATCTACATAACCTTTGCTTAAAGGTACCTCTTCATTTATAAAGATGTCTATGCATTTATCAATGCAACTATTTCAACGAATATGGCTAATGCTAATTGTTGTTTAGGTTTGTATGAAAGCATACAACCAATAATTACACCAGTTTGGAACAATTCAAAAGACAATATTTCAACCTGTATCAGCTCGGGTCTGCCTGGACATGCCAGTTTTTGGTGTGCGACACCAACTATTTAGCCATAGCATGTTTGGGCTAGCGTTGCGATGCCAGCTGTTTTGCCACCAAAAATTATTGATTCTATTTTTAGCGACGCGGCTTCAAATATGAAAGTCACGGCGCTATGTCCGACCATTAAACACATTAAAAACATATATATTGTCTTTGATCTCTAATACTAAGAGAGACATATTACAATCTCTCTAACAATCCCCTACTAGATTGTAATATTTCTCCATATTCGACAATGATAAAATAATACATACATGAAGGCATCACTGGATTTTGACCTTCAATTGGTGAATATACTTCAAAGTATTCACAAGACAATAGTGCACTTTGCATTGTACTTTGTCTCTTAAGAAAATACCAGAAATATATCACATATGAGATATCCCAAATTTCAAATTATGTTCTAATCATTTTGTACTATTTCGGCCTTATGTATATTGGATTCATGAACACTTACAAGATTAAACCACGGTCTTGGTTAGAAATGATACCATTCCTTACATTCACTTATGTGAAGTTCCAAATCATGTCTTTGACTACTTTTTGACATGAACTTCAATAAGAGCATAAACTCAACCTCAACTACGTAGCTATTTTACACCGAATATCTTGGAAGGGACAAACCCCAGTCACATAACGATGATTTGTTCTTACTTGTTTAATTATGGAATAGCGGTACAACTATTACGAAGTTAGATCACCATCATCATTGACTCTTACACAAAAGGTTTTAGTCTCATTCTACTAGACGTGCCCTTGACTAAGTCTCTAGAAAGACCTTTTGTCAAAGAATCCACTAGGTTCTAATTAGTCATAACATAAACAACATTAATAACACCATTGGTTATTAGTTGTTTCATATACCTATGTCTCAAGCTAATATGTCTAGGCTTTCCATTATAAACTTTGTTAAAAGCTCTAGACAAACAGGATAAAGAAATAGATGGCATCAGTTGCAGCCAAAACTCAATATCAAACAATAAATTTCTCAACTATTTCGCTTCTTTGCTCACAGCTGCAGGTGCTATAACTCACTTTCCATCGTTGAGTGAGTTATGCACATTTTGTAATGATCAAAAAAATCCAAAAAAAATTAACAAGTATGATTAATTAAGGATTTTTTCATAATTACTCCGTTAAATACTTGAGAAAGTATAAGTTTAGAATTAATTAACATGTGAATTTAAATGTTTTAATAGCTATAAGACCTTATAAATAAATAATGTTATGAATGCACAAATTTATGTGCTTTATTTATGAAACATGTAGCACATGTAATGCTATGAGAGTTCACTTAAATAATCAAAAATAATTATTTAATATGCTAAACTAAAAGCTAATGATTCAATAATTTCATGCATAAGCCAAAGAGGTGATATTTAGAAGAATCTCAATTAGAATATTTAAATTGAAATAATTTGACAAAAGTGAAATTTCTGACTTATTATGATTATGTGGAGATTCATATATGATATCAGCTTAGGCAGAGTAAACCAGATCAATAGTTATCATCAGCTAACAAATATAATTCTGAAATGGTGAGCACAAAATTTATGAAAATAAGACGTTAATTATAATTCTAAAAGTAAGGTAAGAATGTTATAAGTCATAATAGTTATTGGAAATTAAAAAATTTGCAATATCCTATACGTGCACAGTTAGTCTTTTACAAGTGTAAATGGCTATATGAAATTATAATAATAAGTTATTATTATTATTATAAGAATGTTAATGGAGCCTCAAACATTAATAAGCCATTTAGACAATGCAACGTCACAAATGGATTACTTTCAGATCCATAATGTGATTAAGGAAAGTTTAAAAACATCTATAGATTGGATGTGCACCCATAAGTGACTTTTACGAAAAAGAGTTCGGGTTATACCCGTAAAGCACAAAATCATACTAAGTTTAGAATTTAAATTAAATTGACTTTTAAATAGTCAATTTAATTTACGAAATCTTTATAATTTATATTATCATTTTTATGATGAAAATAGATGTTTTTAACTTGAAAATTTTTAATGAAAAATATCTTAATCAACATTTTAAAGTTTTAAAATTTACAAAAAAATAAAAATTATGTTGAGCAAAGTTTTAAATACAGAATATCTTTTTTAGAATACATATATATAAACATGTGTATAGTGGTGAAGATAGTTAACCACCAGTTTTGAATACAAAAAAAAAAAAAAAAAGAGGTTCAAATTTACCATTAAAATAATAAAATCATCAAATTCAAACTGTGGATACATTTATGAAAATAGTTTATGATAGTATGAATATTTTAATAGGACATTAATACAGTGAGAAATTTGAACTTACTGTAGCTATTTTTAAAGAGCAAGAATAATACAGTTTTAGAAAATACAACTATGTTTATGAAAATTTCAAGTTTACAGATCAAATTTGATCAATCCGATACGACATAGAGTTAGACTATGAGGTCTTATTATCTATAAATACACGGACCAAAAAAAAAATTAGTCAATCAAAAATCAGTTACACACTTTCTCTCTTTACTCTCTCTCTACACTTTCTCTCTCCCCAAACTCAGTCTAAGAATCGAGCCGCTGTTTTTGACACCTCCACCATCATCAGAAAGATCTCATTGAGCTAAGTCTAAAGGCATGTCGTATCGCCCACAACTCCATTGGAGGAAGCCACATGCACCGGTCAAAGTGATGGAGAAACCCAAAACTTTTTGACCAGATATCTTCACCATCCGGCATCCGATTGACGTGATTTTTGTTCCTACATGACCACCATGACGAGAGGAACAAGTTTCAGCTTTGGCTGTACCCGAGCAGTTGTCGGAGTGCTCCACCCATCTACCCCCTGTCACCCTTGTGCCACCCTCGATCCTGCTTCCTTCGACGACGGTGATCGATACCACCACTGCCATTATGTTTAGTAGACTTTGTTTAGCGAAAGCCTTCCTTTAATTGTAGGAAAATCTTCCCTGTCGTTGGAGTTCAAACGGCCCCTTTGCCGCTGCCACGAGAAGTGTCAATCACACATTCCCAACTATTTGGTGGTAAATTGGTGGTTCCTTTGCACTTAGAGATGTCCGTTGATCGAAGAGTTTTGATCAATTTCACCAGAGGACCCTCAAAGGACGAAGATTGAGGGCCACCATCGTGCGTTGCCGCGACGATCTTAAAACCCCCGTTCCATGTTTGATGAGGTTCACCATAGTAGGCAAAACACTCAGAGACGAATGGACATCAAAACCTCTCGAGCAATATCAACCCACCATTGTCGGAGCATTAAGATCTGTGTCCTCAAATTTTTAAAAAAGATTCAAGCTCGATCTACAATGATGGAGGTTGAATCTAGTGAAATTGATGAGGCCATTGAGCTCAAGGGGGTCCAAAATACCTAGGAGCTAAAGTGCTACCATCAGCCGACCACTAGAGCTACCACACGCACTACTACAGGTGGCTGAGCTCCGGCGGACCTCGGGTCCCTAACTCTCGACCTCCAATTGACGATTCAAGATAGCCTCCTAACTCGTTTTGAAGTTCCGAACACAATGGTGCCCTTGTTCGAGCTAATTTTACTCTGATGAAAATCGTCCAATACCGATTGTATGCAGATTGAGGTGACTCATACTATAGTAACAAAGTTCAGAATGACGTATCTAGCAATTGTAAATCTCCATGAAGCATTTCAAGCCATCCACGGTCGCTCAAGGACCATTGTCTAGGATGCTTCGTAGACTGTAGACACAGCAAGATAGAACTAAACCCACTCAGCTTGGAGTCTAGGTAAGTAAAAATATCGTCTACAGTATGAACAGTTTTAAACTAAATTGTTTTAAATGTTTTCATAAAAATTTATGAAAATGCATGATCAGTGATTTGTTACACTGTTTTATGTTATGATGAGTTATATTACAATAATATGATTTATTATGTTATGTTATGTCATGTCATAATATGCTATGATTATGTTATGATCAATGTGTGATGTATGCAATATTTAAATCATATCGTTTAGTCACTCTTAAGTTAAGTATGTTTACAATTTACGATTTATGATTTATGTAATTGTAATGCTATGTAACCACATGCCATACTACATACATGCAATAAAATAAGAAAAAAAATGATAAAACAAGTTAAGGATATCGTACCAACTTCTCGACCAACAGGGACACTTAAAAAAATAGTATATGATCTCGACATCGTTGGGGACCTTGCAAACGCTAACTAACCAAGGATCGCATGCAACGGTACAATCACCTAGGCCCAATTAATAAGATAAGTTATAGTTTAAATAATTAAACATAAAACAAGTTGATAAGTAAGCATAAGATGTTCATACATATTTTTATTAAAATAATTTTTAATTATGTTTTGTGAGACTAATTTCCTACTTCCTGGGCGAAAGCTTATTTAAGTATGTTCATGCTGTAGGTATAAAAAACCTATCAGTGACACTTGATGGGCAGTGGTGAGTGGCGGACGAAGAGAAAAGATGAGAATGGATACCGCTCACGCAATTTGTAATATTTTTGTGTTTTTAGTTTACGAATTTATGCATGTTTTTATTTTACAAAATTATGTATGTCCTTAGTTTACAAAAGTTATGTACGTATAGATAGCAAATAAAATTACATAATTATGTTTTAAAAACCAAGGTTGTAATCATACGACCTTGGTCTAAAGAGTTTTAAGGTTTAAAAATGTTGCAATAGACAATGCAACAAATACACAAAATTACTCAAGTAAGGAAAATTACATGATTATTTAGAATTAAAAAAATAATTATAGGAGTTTTACATTAAATTAATAAATGAGTTTTATGAATATGCTTTATGAATTTGTTGCTATGAAAGTTTATATAGCTATGCTTTATGAAAACATATGTTAGACTTAAGAGAATAGAGTATAAGAAATTTATTATAGTAAAGAAATGTCATATAAGCTTTAAGTTAAATTAGGTAAGGTTTTCAATAAATATGTTTTATGAATTTATTATGAAAGTTTAAAAGAATATCTTTAAGAAATTAGTACTTTAAACTTAAAAGTTTAAGTTATAAGAAATTATATTTTGTTTAGTTCAAAAAGATTAAGTTCTAAGAAAGCATTATGTTAGTTTGAAGATAATAAATTATAAGTAAATATATAGATAATTTTTAAGAAAGTTTAAAAAGCATTTAAAATGGGATTTTATTTCAACATTTAATTTAAAATTGTCTTTGAAATAGTTTTATTTAAATTAAGAAATGTTTTAAAGTGATAGTTTTTAAATAATTATCTTTATGTTTAAAGGAAAAAAAATTAAGGAATTGGTTTTGTTTAAGAATTTAATATATGATGTATATAATGAATTAAGTCCTTAGAGTTTGTGATTATGTTAAAAAGTTATAATTGTTATTACTTTACAATCACGTTTAAGAAATTAATATGACTATTAGATTTATGGAATTAAGTTTTGAGAATGCTTATTATTTCTTTTAAGGTTAAATGTTAAGAATTCTTTATCATCAAAATTTTATTTTGGAAAAAAAAAATTTGAAATTTCAGTGCTTTATAATTAAGTATGGTTAAGTTTACAGTTATGTTTAAATTAACTAACAACCACGTAAGTAAAGTCGTTACAGTTGGCATCAGAGCTGGCATCCTATCATCATACTTCACATCATCATGCGCCTGCTTCACCACAGTCTAAGTAAGTTAAGTTAATTAAATGTTAAATTATGTTACGTTAGTTATTAAGTGCCAATATTTCAAAAGACGACAATCAAGTTATCGTCACACCAAGCACGGTTTTGGATGTCCTCTCAAAGCCCGACGCCAAGCCCAGCTATCATGATGCCTCAAATCACCGGAAGCGATATTGGGTGCCAACTTCCCAAGCAACTAGGACAACACCTAGAATCACGTGAATGCTAGAATCAACGCTTCAAGATGATCAACACTCAGAGCACAAATGCAGGCGAGAATATTTGAAATTACAACCATAGAAAAGGTCAATTAACTAGTCAACAAAGGATCCAGAGGTTCACAAAAACTCCTTCGGATTCCAAAAATGATTAATAAATCTCAACAATTTTAATGTAACCTTTTTAACTATTATATTACAAAAAATAATAATAAAATAATAACAAAATTATCATTTTCTAAAGGTCTTTCCTCTCTTCCTCAAGACTTTCTTCTTATTTGTATTTTATCCCTTATTCCCTTTATATCAAATACAGAGCTATGATCAAGGTAGCTATGCCACGGAAAGAAAAGAAGCTCATAGATCTGTTTCAACTTGACTACTAACCCATGATCAAAATTGCCTCTTATGCAGCGCATGAGCAGATCTTCACTAAAAGCTGATTCTATCGGTGGATGGATAACACCCTTTGATTAGCCACGAGAACAAAGGAAATCACAGTTAGGATACGCAAGGGACGCAAGAACATAATCTTCTTCAAAGAATTACCACCAATGTAATACCCTAAATTTTAAGCTAAGGGTTTAGTTCAGATTATATGAATAACACCCTAAATCTTCGCATTTATTTATTTATTATTATTATTATTATTATTATTTACTTATGAAATTGCCATGTGTTTATGGGATGATAGAACTTCATGCAAAGGTGTTATATATATATATATATATATCTTGTATGTTAATTTATAAGTATTAATACGTTTATATATATATAGAAATATATAAATTTTTTAAATATAAATAAACATTAATTTATATGTTAATTGTAAGTTAATTTACAAGTATTCTATATATATATAAACGTTATATTCTATATATAAATATTTCTATATATATACTTATCTTTACGTAATATAAGAATTAATATGTTTATATATATAAGGTTAATTCGTATAAAAATAAAAGAAAGGAAAGTTATGTTATATATTAATGTAATGTGCACAATATTTTGTACTATTGTATAATTGTAGTGAAAAATTACTATTAATATTTTATAATTTATATGTGTTTTTGTGTGAATGTAAATTATATATATGAGTGTGTGTAATTGTTATAGTTGCCGTGTGAGTATGGATAGCAAGTGAGAAGTAATACATTATTTTATTGATGTTATATATTTTTTTTAATGTAATGTGCACTATAAGTGTAAGTTACAATGTTTGGTGGCCGTGTATGACTTTGAGAAAGTGGATAATGACTAACGTAATTTATGTATATGTGAGTGCGTTTGTTGCGGTATAATTTTGATTTATTGACATATTATCTTCTCTTTCTTTATTTCATATGGGGGAATAGTTGACTTTTTATGTGATTGGATAATAATTGTTGATTGATTGGCATATTATTGGATTTATTTCCTCATTTAAGGAAATGAAATGTTTGACTTTTGATTGATTGAATTTAATTATAAGGTTTCCTACTTTTGAAAGTTGATATATGGTAAGTAAAAGCTAATTTGTTGATTCTTCCCCTAATTCCCCTCTAATCCCACATGTAAATTGCCTCTAATTAGTCAAGATATTATCATTATATTTTGATAATTGACTTTTTAATGATAATTGGATAGGTTTCCTATTTTAATAATTGAAATTAGGCAAGTGGAGCTAATATTGGAATCTGAAATTATATTTAATTCTTTTATTCCTTTATTGGATGATTGATTGACTTATTTAGAATTCTATTCATGGATAGTCAAGATACTATCATTATCTTTTCCTCTATTGAATCATTGACTTTCGTACTTAGTTTATTTTCCTCTCCCACAAGTAAGCTTTCCATTTTTATAAAAGATTTGTTTCTTATATAGAAGGCTATGTTTCTTTTTTATATATTACTCCCATTCTTCACATTTTACTCACAAACCTCTCAATCTTCATGTTTCTTCTTCTTCTTCTTTTCCTTTTTTATTTTGCTACTAAGAGTAAGAATGTGTGTGAGAGAGAGTAGATGAGAGAATGAAAGAAATAGAGAAAGAAAGAAAGGAATGAAACAAAGAGATAGAGGAGACATATGAATGCATGAAGAAAGAATAAAGAAAAGAACCACAAGGGTTTCAATAGATGGCTTCCCTTAGAATATGAAGAGTAATGTTATGTGATGTATGGAAGAAAGGTAGATGATGTATAGAATCTAAGATGATCATGACTAAATGGTTTATGTAAGTATACCCCCCACTGCATCACTTGAACAATAGTATGTTTTAAAGCATGTTTTAAAGTTATGTATGTTGTTATGATGAATATGTTTAAAGATGTTTTTGATGATTTTTCATGAGTATGATGTGAACTCTCTTGTTATCATGAACCGACCAATGTTATGTATGTTTTCATGGTCAATTCCTTGAGGAAGCATGTTCCAAGATAGGGACCATCTATGAATGAATGTTAAGGGTTCTGACTGCTTGAGATTAACGTTATACTACGGGCCCAAAAACCTAAAAGTAATGTATGTTTATGAAAGTATGTTTTTATGTAGAACTACTATGGTTTACTTACTAAGCATTATGCTTATATAATTCTCATGTTGCAGGTGAGCTTCCAAGTAAAGATGTAGATGACTGAGCAAAAATGGTCCAAGGTCCCATGATAAGTCTAAGATGAAATATTTATTTCTAAGTATTTCTATGATGTTATTGGAAACTAAGAATT
>CAMOHE010040403.1:0-13657 GCA_946598075.1 Artocarpus hirsutus | reverse complement strand
AGCTCCCCCCGCCCCCCCTGGCCCTCCACCCAGCCCCCTCATCGTGTGATCAATTAGAAATGTTAATATGTCAATATTTGATTATGTAGAATTATGTCAATATATGAAATTATGCATATGTAAGCCTAACAATTAATTGTGCAATTTGTGGTGAATATGTCAATATATTGAACATGTGAAATTATGTGAATATGTATAATTTGTGAAATTATATATGTAATTGTAAATATGTATAAACTTCTGAATATGTGTAATTATGTGAAATTATATGAATATATGAAAAGTGTTGTTGAAATTGTGCAATTGTAAATATGATAAGATTTATAAGCTTCTGAATATGTGAAGATGGAAAGTTATGCAATTCGTGGTGAATATGTCAATATGTCTATTAGAGGAAAATTATGTGAAATTGTGCAAGTCATGATATTAGTATGTGAATATGTGTAGTTTGTGATTAATATTAGTATGTATATGTTAGTTTTTGAATACGTTGCATAGGTACAATATCTCGCGAATTCGATAGTGACAAGTACGAGAAGGAGTACAAAAGCTGCACTTCATCTACAATGCAATATAGCAAGGGAAACAATCGCAGTAAGCCACAAAGGTGAACCGATTTTGATCTAAAAGTAGACTTTGATCGAAGGTCAACATTAATGAAAAAAATTCATCGGACAAAAAAGATAGGTTTAAGAATTGAAGTGACTTTTGATTCGAAAGGCCAACCAGAAGGCGCACCCGGTCATGAATTAAGTAGTTGGATTAGAGTCCTTAGTCGAGAGCACATTCCAATATGGACAAAAGATTGGAGGTCTAAGGATTTAGATAAAGTAAAAGATGTGATTTGGAGAGAGCTATACGAAGCTTTCACAGTTGAGGATTGGTATAGGAAAAGGGATTTAAAGGTTTGCGGCAAATTAATTAGCAAAGGGGTTCAGATCCGACCTCTATGTTACCTTTGTATAGCCATACCTTTCCATTCTAGAGGAGGATGTAAATATATATAAACGGCCTCCTACGGTAGCACACTACTACCCCTCCATAAACGATGAAGATTGGGAAGCTTTTGTAAGGTATCGACGTTCTAGTGATTTCCAATTGCTATCATCAAATGCAAGGAAAATAAGAGTAGAAAATGAATATTGCTCTATGGTTGGCCGAGTGGGATATAGAGAGCTCGAGCAATCCATGGTACGTTACTAATTAACTCAAACTACATATATCAATTATTGCTACATTACTATGTTACTAACATAGCGTAACACAGTTTGCAAAGACAGGCGTGCAACCAACACGGGAGGAGTTGTGGGTAAAATCACGTCAAGGTCCCGATGGCCAATTTAAAAATCCAAAAGTAGCAGAGATTTCTAACTTGATTGTAAGTCTACTAAACACGAACAATTAATTTGTATTTTACTACGGGCGGATGAAGGATTGCTTGAATAATATGGTTGTATTGTTCTTGTACAGGATGAATACACAACGCAACAAACTCAAGGGAGCTTCCAATCGGTCGGTAATGATGACATTTTGACGAGGGCACTAGGGAAACTGGAATATTCAAGACGTGTTCACGATCAATCAAAGTTTGTGAAGCAATCTCAATACTTCGACCTCCAACCAGGATCGTCAAAATTGAATTCTCAAATGTCAAAGATGCAGATGGAGATTGCAGAACTCTGAAGTCTTGTGGCTGAGCTCATTTCCCAAGGACATGCTAAGTCGACGGATGATAGCATCTCACAACGCAACAGTTTCAAAGCTAGTTGTAACCCTCCCAATACTGTAGCAGAAGCTGCAGAAGCTCTAGGAGCTCCAGAAGTCCAATTGTCACATCCTCGTCAAGGGCCCGAACAATGTAGGCTCTTCGTTGAGGATAGAGTTAATGGTGGGTGTATACTTGTTGCGCTTGGGCAGGTGTGGATGGAGAGCCTTCCAACTGATACAATTCATGGACGACTATTAGAGGAAGAGAACGTGCATGTTAGCATGACTACCATCAGAGTTACAACAGCTGAATTGCCTGTTCCAACACTTGAAGCAACAACTGTGGGTGAAGCAGCTTGAAGCTTTGTCGCATGGCCGAAGAGATTAGTTGAAGTCATCACATTGACAAAGACAAGTCGAGCACCTAGCCATGTTCCCCAAGATCTAAGCGGAAATAAATGGCAAAAAAAGAAAGGCTCTCTAAAAGCAAGAGAATCATAACCTGAGGTTCAACAACGCCAAGGACAAACCGTTGCTAATGAGCACCTGCATGCATTTAACTTCGCTTCAGTACCTCAAGAATTTATGTAGTTAGCTCTATACACACATTCTTTCATGTGCGATGGGTCGACCATTCAGTACTCGATATCGGTAAATGTCACTAGCAATGATTTCCCTATCTATGTGGGGTATGAAGATGTTTACGACTTCATCAGCTTTGAAGAAATCGGGGCAAACTGTATCCTCGTATACCTCAAGTGATAACTCCAACCTTATTTAAGTATTTTAAATATATACATAGAGTTGTAAGGTGTTTTAACAAAAATCACTGTAATATTTTTTATTGTAGTTTTTTGGCAGAATATTGTGAACTTCAAGGCATGGTGCAAATTTTCAACTTCATATCTCCTGCCATTGTTTCAAGTGCTGCAAGAGACCTACAGAGTGATCATAGAGAGCGTGCCACATCACTCCTCCACCTATTAGCTGAAGCACCGAGGGGGAAATTATTCTTCCTGCCATACAACGTTGGAGAACATTGGATGTTAGGACTTATTTCGCCATGAGAGGACCAAATATATTGGTTTGGCCCCCTCGGACACCCACCACGTGAGGATTTCTTATCAGTCACAAGATTGTAAGTATTAATATTGTCTTACAAAATTAATTGTTTTTAGTCTCACATAATTGTATCGTCTATTAATTTATTTATTATTTAAACATAATACATTATTAGGACGCTTAACGATTGGAAGCTTCAAGTGGGAACCAGCGTCACAAACCGACCGAACGGAATGTTATATTCTAAACGTAAGTGTCCAAGACAATAAGGAAGCATAGAATATGATTTTTTTATTCTACGTTTCATGCGGGATATAATTACAAGTGGTATACAAGCCTTAGGAAAAAAAAATTTTTATATACATACAAATATACATTAAGTTAGATTAGAGTGGGTGCAATTTGTAAATAGGTTTGTGCTTTTTAGATAGGTACACGTCATATAGTATATTAACACGTCATATAGTATATTAACAAAGTGCTCAAAATAGCTCAAATGTAAAATGATCTTGTAAATACAATGCAATTTTTAATATACAACAATTATTGTATGTAATTAGGGCCTTGATGTAATGGATAACACATGGGACTAGCCATCTCGTGGGAAATTGAAATTATGGGAGAATTTTTTTTTTTTAAAATACCAAATTTTCATGACGGTTTTAACAAAAAACTGTCGTGGAATACAGAGATTCCACGACAGTTTTCGTGAAAAACTGTCGTGGAAGTCGAGGCTTCCACGACGGTTTTTCATGAAAACTGTCGTGGAAGGCCGAGCTTCCACGATGGTTTTCTGTGAAAACTGTCATGGAAGCTCGGCCTTCCACGACAGTTTTCTTGAAAAACCATCGTGGATGCCTCCACTCTCAAGACGGTTTTGGTCTCTTCCACGATGGTTTTGATGAAAAACCGTCGTGGAAGCTCCGCCTTCCATGACGGTTTTCACAAGAAATCGTCGTGGAAAATTAGCACTCTCACCAAACTCGCGCGCCAATTATTCTATTACACGATGGTAAAAAATCGTCATGAAAACTCTGTCTTTTTTCACGATAGAAGTTTCCACGATGGTTTTTTAACCGTCGTGAAATTTTTCCACGACGGTTATAAATCGTCATAGAATCTACATTTTATACTAGTGTCTATTTATCGCTCATTTGGCAAGCCGAATTGATAAATCGGCTTGCCAAACTTACTGTATCAACAGGTCGAACTAATAGATCGGCCTGCTAAACTTACTCCATCGACATGCTGAATCTAAGGATTGGCCTGTCAAACTTATGATTTTTGATCCTTGTAAATCTTTATTTCCCACTTGAAATTCTTGTGATAGAACCTCAGTTTTAATCCAAATAACCCAATAGAAAAGTTATCTGATTAAAACAGTCATATCTTGATAATCTCTAGGAGAGTAAATATTCCTAATAATTCAACAAGTTTATCTTGGATTAATTTATTCAAAATTAATCCAACCGATAAATAGACATGAATTATCTAATCTCAATAATTCAACAAGTTTATTTTAAATTAATTTTTCACAAAATTAATTTAACCGATAAACAAACATGAATTATCTGATCCTATCGAATTTTAGCTAATCCAATAATATGACATAAGTCACCAATTATTGGAAAAGCGCACCGTATCATTACAGGATTTTTATGAGCTAGTAGAGGGGACCTGATAGACCTATATAGTTCAAACTCCCGATAATTATGAAACTCAATATCTCAGATGTACATTTCATAATTATCAACTCTAACACTACTCCACTAAAAGCTTAGAGTTGCACTCTCGAACTATATAGAATTACAAAGCTCATATAGCTAAGTCTCCATGACATATCATAATGTGTCGTACCCTTATAGGATTATCCATAATCAGCTTAAGGACAAATTTTGTCTTACCTTCCTGATTAGTTTTATCTTACATTCCATTATCTCACCATCGAAAAACTTACCATCCAAAGATGGTATACCATTCAGTTACACCTATGTATCCAAATGGTTGAGCGCTCTAGTTTTTCAATTACAGAATAACGCATATAAGATGATATCAACGACTCCTAAAAAGGAGCTATAGATTCCATATCTATGAATAACAAGTTTACACTATCAAGAGTCATGCCTTCAACGTACCACCATATGTACCAACATAAAATGTGGATGTCACCTGTTGGTATATCAAAAGACACAAGTCAAGACAACGAGCCCACTATTCACCTCAGGATTAAGATACGACATAAATGATTGCCTAAACTGAATCGATTTGCCAAGATAGAATTATTAATCCAAATCAATTCGCTTTATGTCCCAATCCAATGCATTGTCACCTATGACAACGCATCAATGTTTCTATTCATAGAGTCCACCTCCAATGGCCAGGACAAACCATCTCCCGTTAGGGATATAGACTACATAACAATCTTTGCATGAATAAAGCGCCCAACTTAATTCTCTCGATTGCGGATCTTATAATTTAGACCGTCACCTTCAAAATCATCTTTCTACATAATCTGTCCATCATATGCCTGATTTTAAAGGTTTAGACTGACAGTCTCAGACTTTTGTTTGCTTAACATACATTCAACAAATATAAACGTAAAGGGGACAAGATTTGGTATATAAATAATAAATAAGTTCCTTATTGATAAAAATGTCTCCAAAAACATATTACATTTTTACTTCTTAGGGCATACATATCCAACACTTCCTGTTGCGCCTAACCCCTACCCTCTTCCTTCCCGTCGCACCCTTCCCGTCAAGCACCCCCTGCCCCAACCACGGAAAGAGATAGAAAGTAAGAGAGAGAACAAGAGAGGTTTTATTAATTTATTTATTTTAAGATTTTAAAAGTTTTAAAATCTGATTTTTATTTTTTAAAAAAAATCTATTTTTCATTTATTTTGTTTTGTAATTTTGTCATAATTTTTTAATCTTTTATGAAATAAAGGGGAATGTTATACTTTTGAGATTAATTATGGAGTTTTTTCAAGTAATTGTCGATTTTTTTAGATAACTCTAATCTTTGTATTTTATTTTATTTGGACATATTTATTATCCTTAAAAAATGAAAAAAAAAATGTTTTAGTGGATAAAGAATATTTATATCATTTTAATTGCCACAAATTTAAATTTTTCAATAATATTACCATCAAAAAGGGACTTTTCAAGGAAAAAATGATATTCTCTATTATTGGAATGAAAATCATAATTACAAGTATTTCAAATTTTTTATACTCATTTTTTTATTGTCAAAGAAGGATAAAAATTTCATTTTTAAGTGTATAAATAAATAAAACGTTTTTTTGACAAGGGGCTTTTTTGGCATTTAAAATTTAACAATCAACTTACGGTCAACCCTAATAGTCAACTAAGAGAGGGGGTCTCACTGTAATATTTTTGAACAGTCAAGGGGTGTCAGTATGATTAGTTTTAGTCCAAGGGTGTCTCTGTAACTTGGATAAAACATAAGGGGTGTCAGTGTAATTTAGCCACAAAAATAAGTTTAATAAATTCTCATAATATCTTGATCCAAAGCACCACTTGGATGCATATTTTCAACTTGTTTTAAGCATGCATTTAATTTCCTTGTAGCTTTCTCTATATTTTGAATTCGAGACTACAAAGACCTTTTGTTACCATACTTTCAACACTCATCCCTTGCTTTCTTGTATGCATCCTCTACAAGAGACTGAAATTGATTTGCAACCTGGTATATACCTGTAATAGAGTCTTGAGAAATATCTAAATAAACTTGACATAGGAGAACGTCTTTAGTAGCATTGTATCCAGAAGATTGGATAGACATTTTCTTTCACAAATGGATGGTTAGAGAAGAGAAATGGTTAAAGAAAATAATATGTTGTGTTCTAAAATAGAATTCACGATTGTTATTTATAGCAAAACAAGATAAAAATCTTATCAGCTTTATATCTTCTTCAATAAACCCAGATAAGAATC
The DNA here is from genome assembly GCA_946598075.1 of Artocarpus hirsutus. NCBI lineage: Eukaryota > Viridiplantae > Streptophyta > Magnoliopsida > Rosales > Moraceae > Artocarpus > Artocarpus hirsutus. Next base: position 6,929 of record CAMOHE010040403.1, on the reverse strand, counting down.
TTATTAGCTTTACACTTTCTTCAATAAACTCACATAAAAATCTTATCAGCTTTATACTTCTTTTATAAACTCAGATAACAATCTTGTTAGCTTTGTACCTTCCTCAATAAACTCAGTAAGAATATTACCAGCTTCCACTTTTTGAGTTTATATAAAAATCTTATCAGCTTTACACCTTCTTCAGTAAACTCATATAAGAGTTCAGATACAGAATATATTCTTCACTTGTTCCAATGAGTCTGGATAAGAAAATTTGGACTTGTCAACGAAACCATTGGATGGATTTCATTATCATCTAAACTGTTTGATTAAATTTTCATCCTTATCAGTTAAACTTCTTTTTTTTTTTTTTTTTTTTTTTGGCTATAAATACAACGTTTTGACCAACAGCATGATCACAATCCTTAATTGTTGTTTAAAAACGCATGTTCTTTACATAGTCATTTCTTTTACTTCAAAAATGAGTTCCAACTTTGGAGGTTTATCTTGTTGATCAAATCCAACTTCATTGTTGGTTGACAACGACGATCTGTCAATGATGAATAATCTTATTGTAGAAGAAGAAGAGGTATACCGTGCGATCGCCAATAACAACATGATCATTGCTCACTATCTCAATCAACATAACAACCAAGTGACCCATGATGGGTCAATTCCTAATCATGTAGTGATCAATCGCTACCGAAACCACGGATCGTAATCTGTTCAACTATTATTTTTCCAAGAACCTACGCTATAAGGATGTTATGTTTCACCATCAATATCGAATGTCTCGAATTTTGTTTCTTTATATTGTTGATGCGGTCAAAGTCCAAGACTACCAAAGACTCGGATTACCAACTTTACAGAAAGTAACAGATATGTTCCGGATGTCAGCATATTATCTATTGGCGGATGTTGCCGACGGGTACATTAAAGTAGGGGAGTCAATGGCAATTGAAAGCATGAAGAGATTTTGTCGTGCTATTGTGGAGATATTTGCAGAGTAGTGTCTAAGATCACCTACCGCTAATGACGTTGCCAGGCTACTTCATGTTGGCCGACAACGTGGTTTTCTAAGATTGTTGGGCAGTCTTAGATTGTATGCATTGGAAGTGAAAAAATTGTCCACTGGATCATCAACTCCACTATTATTCTCTAAGCTGTAGTGGATTATGATCTTTTGATATGGCACGCATATATTAGTATGCCGGGCACCAACAAGGATATCAATGTGTTGGCGTCATCCCATCTTTTTTCAATCTCGCTTAAGATATTGCTCTTCCCACTCATCATGCTATTTGTTGCAAAATTAATGCGATAGAAACAAAGAACAAGAACACACAGAATTTATGTGGAAACCCAAAACGGAAAAAAACCACGGGCAGAGGAGAAGAAAATCACTAAACTCGTGAAGATTACAGTGGAGGCGTTAGGGAGGCTTGAAAATTTGGTAAAAATAAGCCCTAACGCAATACATCATATATATATATAAGTATAGGCAAAACCCTAAAGGCCCAAAAACATAAATTAAACGGCCCAATAACACAGGTCCGTACCGTGGGGCTCCGCCCCGGCACCCCCGACGAGATTAGTGGTGGGCTACAGGATCGGGCCTATCGGCCCGATCTCTCCGCTACCACCACAGATCTCATGAAAAATCTCACTTTTGTTTTTCACTACAATTTGTCGCACCGCGAGCTTTTCGGGTCGGGTCAAACTAAATTCGAGTCACCATACTCTAACACTATTCAAGGAAAAGAATATTACATGAGTTATTATTTAGCTGATAGTATATACCCAAAATGGTCCACTATTGTGTAAACTATTCACAAGCCGCGTGGTCGAAAGAAAAGGTATTTTGTTATGAAACCATAAAGCGTGTAGAAAAGATATGGAACGTGCCTTTAGGGTTCTCTAATCATATTTTACAATTGTGGCAGGACCGACACGTTTTTAGAGAAAAGATGTAGTGCTATTGACATAATGACAACATGCATTATTATGCACAATATGCACAATATGATAATTGAGGATAAAGGGGATCTTTATGCAACAATTGAAGATGCAATAGAAGAGCCAGCTTCAGAAGTTGAAATAGTGATAGATGAAAATACGATATTTTAATAATTCTTTGCTTGACACATACCAATCAAGAATAAAGATACTCATATCGTGCTTCATAATGCATTAATTAATCATTTGTAAGAGTATACTAATTCAGAGGATTTAATGAACATGAATATATATTTTTCACTTTTGTGTTTATATTTAACTATAATATGTAATGTTTGGTTCATAATTTTTTAATATAAATTGGCTTTTAATTAATATAATAGTAGTAAATGGGTCATTTTAATTATTAAAATGTAATTTATTAATCTATTAGTTTCTATGACTTCGTTAAATAATAAAACATATTATGTGATCAAAACATGAAAAAGAAAAAAAGAAAAAAAAAAGCATTTGGGCTTAATCGGTGCAAACAATTAAGGCAAGTGTCAATTTGGTGCAAACACATCATGGCCTGCATCGTATTAACGCCCATTTTCAAGCAAAAAATATAGCTCACTATATGGCAACGTTTGCTTGTGCACAATATTTTAAGGGGAAAGTAAGTTACCAAACATGTCGAAAAGGAGGACAAAACTTGTGAAGAAACTACAATTCTTTCCTCTAAATGATCCTATCTGTCTCACAAAAGTGTACATTTTTAAACAATGAGTCATCCATATGGCGAGAACCTCCGAGATCGCCTCTCTGATTCATACTCGAGCGTTGAACTAACCGCACCAATGCCTGCACCACCTCTGACATCGCTGGCCGAAATTCGGGCTCTCTCTGATATGCATAAAATGCAGAGCAATCATTAGATTCATTGAGGGTTGTGAAGCCTTTGATATACAAATTTGAATAGAGTTACGCGAATCAATGAGGTTTTGATTAAGAATTTCCTTCAGCCAACGTGCATTTTATTTGTTCTGTGTTCTTTGCGTGTTGTCACTGAATTATAAAACTAAAGTACATATAGTTCTCACCTGAACACAGAGGCTAATGATATCAGCAAATCGAGAGACTGATTTCAGAGGGTAGAGTCCACGCAGAGCAGGATCCGAGATTCTCTCCAATGCATCGTTATCATGAAGCTGTGCAGCAGCCCATAGAACAAGACACTGTTCTACCTTTGGTTTCGAACCAAAAGTTAATCAAGCAACAAACCCAAATTGAGAACAAGATAGTGCATAGACTAGTATAGCCAACAGAAAGGATAGACAGTAATAGTTAAACACACACCTATCGAAAGGCATACGCCCCGTCAATAATTCCAACACGACCATCCCGAAACTGTAAACGTCACTCTTCAGTGTATAAGCCGAAGGCATTGTGCACTCTGGTGAGTTGTATCCAACACCCAAGATTTTGGCCAGTGCGCTGAAAAGAATATCAAGGCAGGATGAATTAGTATTACACCAACAAAAGGTTTAAATGAAAAAAGTGCAGAGGGGGTTAAAACAGGCCACAAGTTCTGTATTGGATGAAGTAGCACTGCTTGGTGTCAAAGAAATGACATGAACAACATAAACTCTTATGGATTCTGATGTCTTAATTAGATCTTGCCAATAGAAGTCCTTTATTGAGCAACCACCACATAGTGACAATGGAAGCTACTTTCTTCTTTTCTACTTAAATTCTGACGTGAAAAGGAAATTAAGAAGCCACCTCCCGAATCAAGAATTTATAGTGCAATGGATGTCAATTAACAGATAGAAGACCTATTTACACTTCACGAATAGTAACGTTATTCATTCAAGCTAAGCATGAAATCGTTGTTCTTTACTTCTAGAATCATGCCATTGGTGCCACATTTCGTGGACTATCACAAGAATGTGGACAGACTATGAGAGATTATGTAGTAAAGAAACAGTAACCTGATAAAAAATTCCCAAGCCGCAGTCAGAGAGACGAGGGTGAGTTCAGCATCGAGCAAAATGTTAGATGACTTGATACTCTTGTGGATTAGTGATGGAGAACAAACCTCATGGAGATACCTGAATACAAACACAGTCCGAGAAGAAACAGTGAAAATGACTAGAGACAAGTTTGGTCAGCAATAAATTCACTTGCTTCATTGAAAGCGGATTACAGAAACGCTTGATATAGAGTTTCACAACTATGGGAACCAGTTAACAGACTAGGAGATGTTCTATAATCATGTCCTTAAACATATGAATTGAGACTGACATTGGGACTCATCTCTTGAACCCACAACCAAAACACATGAAGAATTTATTAAAACAAGCTGTATTTATTTAAACCTTGGAAACATTCTGCCAACCACGTAATCTCTTATTAAAAAATCAAAATTATCGAACTGGATAACTAAACTACTCACTCTAGTTCTTATCTATTTTAACAGCTAATTATTAGTCTTATTCCCTCGTCTTGATTAAAACCCATTGGATTCTAATCTAGTTAACTAGGGCCTTTTTTTTTTTTTTAATTGTATGTCAACTTCTTTAGTAAAGTGGCCATGCCATGTCTTGTACTAGCAATGTCTCTATGGGTTGAAGAAGTTATACGTAGAAAAGGAAGCAGATGTACTGATCTATAACAATATTTATTAAACAGATAAGCAAGACCTTTTATTTCCAAATTTTCTAGCTGATATATTATTGTAAGGTTACTAAACCAGCATTTATGTTAGCATAGGATCTGCATTACTCAATAGCTCGGGCTGTGCCCAAAGCGATTCTGACTCTCGTATTCCAGGTGAGTGGTCTGCTGTACTCATCCGACATATGCAAGAATTCATGAAGTGAGCCATTCCTGGAATACTCATGAATCAACATATTATGCCCTTGCTCCGAACAATGACCAACAAGCTCCGCAACATTTTGATGGTGAAGCTTGGAAATGTTAGCGACAATTTCCGAAAATTCTTCTGGTCTCCCGCCTTTAAAAAGTGAGGGATCAATCTTTTTTACAGCTAAGACCTGAAAAGAAGAGGAGAATCAGTTTACTTACTGTTGTTGAAATCCACCAAATATTAAGCAAGTACTATCCCTATATTTGGTTAGTCAAATATTGAGCACAAGAGCAAGTAAGAATAGTCTAACAACTGGGACAAACTATTCTAAGACGTATTGTGGAAAAAAAATATTTTTCTTTTTCAACAGTGATTGAGTTAAGGCCAAGTATTCAAAAAAAAAAAAAAATGCTGGAACTTTTTTGTTTGACAAAAAGAAAAAAAAAAGAGCACTCCATACATGGGTAATATCATCATTTTCGCAGTCTCCTATTCACGTTGTTTCGCCCAAGCAGAAAATATTACAAATGATATATGTCTGCGGTACCAAAATCAATTAAGTTGTATATTTATTCCTCAAAAAATATTGGATATTGAAAAAAGTTTGAATACATGCAAATGTAATATATTACCAAGCGTAAGTTTGAACACTCTTTGGCTCGCTTAACTACCAAAAAAAAAAAAGAGAACACGCTTTGCTCATCTATTGGTCCTTGGAATGGTTACGTTTTTTTTTTTTTTTTTTTTTTTGTTAATTCATGTTCCGACAAAAAAAAAAAATTGTCATTGTTCTTTTCTTTATAAGATGCTAACAGAGAAAGCAATGTTTGAGAAAATAAGTTTCCCAAATGGAAACGATTCTTATCTTATAAATGATAGAAAATTTTTTATTTAAAATAAATTAACGTTGAAGATTATTGGATGGGTGTGATAAGGGTATAAAACAATAAATATTAAGCCTCCTCAAACAAACAAAAAAAAAATAATCAGAGATCATTAAATAGAGTTGATATGGACAAATCATACAAATGTCAATTATTTATTAGATGAGTATGCTACATCAACATGACGGTGTGATACACTCGGTGTACAGAATAATTTCGGTCAAAGAAATATCGTGTGCTTCGTTCACAGAAACAAAAAATTAAAAAAAGCATGTCTTTTATCACTGAACATAGCTTCAGCTTGCATTTCACATCGAAACAGTTCACACACTAGTAGGTCATCGACCATGCAATACAAGAAAACGTAATCTCAACCAACCGGTACTACTATTCTAAAAACGCGCAAAGGGATTGAAGTGCACGACACACCAATAATCAAGTACACATAAGGCTTTTCAACAATATTGCTATAATCGATGGAAAGCTCTACTGATCAAGACTAGTAGATCTAAATTACAAAGGTCACAGCCTATATCACGAAAAAATAATTCTCACATAAGGATAACAAAATCGATACAAAAAGGTAAGAAAACAATCTCCGCTATTGTCACACCCCGGAGTACGAGAGGTGACGTGGTGGTTTAATTAAATTAATTAAGTAAAGATTTGGTTAAAAATAGGGTTTTAGAATGAAATTTATAAATAAAAAGGTGATAATTTTAAAATCGTTTGAATAGAAAAGTTAAAGAAATAAATGAATCATCATAATAATTAAACAAATAGAAATAACATTAAAATAATTAAATATAGGGTGGAACGCGTATGAGTCCCACTGGCTCACATATTGTGCACACACGTATAGTACTGACAATGTTATGATACAACCACAGTCCAGAATAAAAGAGAAGTTAAATTCTTACATGCCTTGAATGATAATTTAACCTACCAAATACTTCTACTGATCGTAAGTCCGGTCGGCGGACTCTTCTCCAATCTTATGCTGATATCCACCTAGGGTTAAGATTTTAAAACAAATAGAAACGTGAGCGAAAGGCTCAGTAGGACTATATTTAGAAATTGTTTAACGTTAAAAGAAGTTTCGTAAATCAAACAAACATATAGAAAACGAGCTGGAACAATCAAACAAATAAATAAGTAAATGAGAAATTCAATAAAATATAATCTTCCCAAAATAATTCAAATAAATCAATCAAAAGAGTACCATTTTTCCTTTCCTGGGCAAACCATACATAACTCAC
>CAMOHE010040400.1:0-16741 GCA_946598075.1 Artocarpus hirsutus | reverse complement strand
CTTAATATCTTGCAACATTTCCAACACTATCCTAAGTGATTTATGAATGTTATTAGAGACTAAAATATATAGATTTATACATAATTCATTTATGGATGTGGTTATATGTTATGCTTTAGTTTTAATTGTCTTCATGCATGACTTAGGATCAAGGGTGTATGGAGCTAACGTTAATTGATTCCGAGATTAAAAGATTGTTGAGAAGCTTGAAAGGTAGGTATTCTATTACTCATCTTTTGTGAGGTTTTTATGGAATTAAAATTGATTGTTTTACCACAAGATATATATATCTATGTTGAACTACTATTATATGAGAATCACATATAAAACTATGACATGAACTCGCCCTGTATTGATTAGCGAGGAACATAATAAATTAACATATGTTGTTATAATTGGGAAGCATGGTTAGGAAAATTGACTTTATAAATAATGATTGAACATTGAGAAATGATGAGACGTGAAGAGGGCGGCGGTTACGTCCTTGGGCACGAATACCCTAAAAGGTAAAATAGGAGAGAGGTGATGATGCTCCCTTGGGTCGAAAGTCTCAGAACACACTGTATAGGAATCGACTTGGTGAGGACTTGGGGCTTGATGTCCCCTCATCGGAATACCCTCGAAATATTTGGAGGGTAGCCAAGCACACCTATTTGGGTTTCGATAAGTTGAGTGGTACTTTATGTAATGTGAATACCTAGGAATAATGATGAATGTTAATATTGTATATATGTATATGTATGAAACTTGGTGATGATTACTATGGTATCCACGGAATATGATCATAATAAATCTCATAATTTGGATAATGATGAAAACTAACTAACCATGCAAATTTAATGGGGTAAAGAATAAAACTTTAAGGTGAGTAATGGTTTTTTCTACTGAGCATGCTGTCGCTCATTCCTTTATATTTTCCTCTTTTTAGGACTCACTAAGTGTGAGATGGTTACAAGAAAAATAGTTAAGGAAACTATGTAGTTATATTACGTTGAAATTGTTTCGAATGCAAAGAATGATCTTCATGATAATGTAAGCATCAATTGTTACTTTCTGTGACTGTATTAAGATTTGTTAATGGTTGAAATGATGATGATTACAGTTGTATATTATTAAAATTTAAGATGCTATATTAAACTGTGGTTTATTTATTTGTTTATGTTTTATTTTTATTTTGAGAGTTTCTATTTAAGTCCCGAGCAAATTACTTTGATGATTTATCTTTATTTTTTTATTTTCATTTTATTTATTTAAAAACTGTTAACCTCCATACAGGGGTGTTACACACAAAGATCTACCACCAATAGCCTTCCGGGCGAAACTCGGAGGTTATCAGATCGGTGACACGCCAACCCTCCGACCCCTATATCCTCTCTCTCTCTCTTAACCTCTCTCGCTTCCTCTCTCTTAACCTCCCTCACTCTTGTTGGCTGAACTTTCTAGTTTCAGAAAAAGCATAAGGATGGCATTTGAGGGTTTCAAGACGACTAAAATGAGAGAAAAAATACAACTCTAGAAAATATTATTCTACAAGAAATTAAATAAAATCAAGTTTAGAGTTGACAACACAATATGGTCTTTAATTTTATTAGATCTAGTTTTTTCTTCTTCTTTTTTGAAATTTTCTTTTTTTTAGTATTATTTTTTTTTCTTTTTTAAAACCCTCGTTTGCCATCCTCGAGTTAGCTAGTATGAAAATAGACTAGTTTATTAACGAAGAGGATAAAGTTGTATATTTGGAAATATAAAGATATCTAGACTTTAAAATCCGAAGTGAAAGTAAAACAAAGAGTAATTACACCGTTGCACTCTGCATTATTTATTTTTTGCATAATGCAACCTAAATTTGTAATCTTGGCATAATGTACCTTAAACTTTGAAATCATTGACTATTAAGGTTCAATAACTACTTTTAATTTTCTTTAAGTACTCTCTTTTACATGTTAAGTTTTAATTTTTTTTCTCTTAAAATAATAAGCTCTACTTTTAAAAAAACTCATGTGCAAATTTCATGACCAAATTTGTCAATGCATTTTAACATTTGTTAGCTATTTAAGCTTAATTGCTAATGATTTTAAAATTTATGGTATATTTTGTCAAGATTGAAAGTTCAAAATATATTATAAAACCAAAAAAGTTTGCAGGGCAAAAACATTCCATATCTTTTTTGAATAAAAACTAAAAATGACACTTGGAAAGTAGCATTTGAACGCGGGTGGCTGAGTGGGAATCTGTCCAATCGACGATTGCTTATGAGCAAATCGTAAGCTAGCATAGATGTGAGGTTAAGAATATTAGTCGAGAAAATCTACAGGAATACCTGTTTGAAGTCTTGATACACAAATTAATTCTAATTCTAAATTGAGAATAAAATATGAATTTATACTTAGATGGTTTGAAAATGGTTTTGTTTTAAAAAATGAAAATTTTTAAGTAATTATGCGAAGAGTTTGAAATTATTATCTTGAAAGTTGTAATAAATATTTCTAAAAACATTTGAAAACAATATTAAGTAGGGCCGTTTAGTTTGCTTCTTTACTATTGCATAAAGATTTAAATTGGGAAAAATTATGGTTTCCCAATCCCGAGCTCACAAGTTTAAAACGGATTTTAATATCCGAACCAACTTTTTTTTTCTCCCCCAAAGATTATGCAGATTAGAATTCAATTCAAATTGGTCCAAGTCCGAATCCATGAACCAAACTCTACCATGGTACATCTAGTACCGACCCTGCCTTCATGGACCAGCGGAGGCGAGAAAGCAATCTCTCTGATTTAACCACAAGGCAATCTTTCTTCTTATATATGCTTTTTTAAAAAATTATTGAAAGGAGCGACTTCTAGGGTGTTTAGGAAGTGACTTTAAATTTGAAAATTTTAAACTAAAAATTATAATATTTGAGAATTTTATGCTGTAGCTTATTGATTTTAATTACCGTATCACGTGAGAGATTTACGCAACCTTGTTTAGGAAAATAAATAAATTATAAGATTCTACAGAACATGAAGTATGGAAAAATTAAGCCGTTAGTATAACTTAAAACTATTCTTTTATTAAGGCAGATACGCCCTTGTACATATTACAGTCACACTCAAGGCAGATTAACATTATTAATTGCAAACCTATAATATTAAGTATGCATGCACTTAAAATATACTCTAAAATTTTGGTGCTTATTTTAGCATGCATCTCATGACCAACTATACATACATCGTGAAATTTAAGGGTGTCCACCGCCTCCCCCAAATCCACCTCCTTTCCCATGTCCTCCTCCATAGCCACCACCACCTCCACCACCCTTCCCGAATCCACCACCTTTCCCATGTCCACCTCCATAGCCACCGCCACCACCTTTTCCATGTCCTCCTCCGAAGCCACCACCACCTCCACCACCCTTTCCGTAGCCACCACCGCCTCCACCACCCTTTCCGTAGCCGCCACCGCCTCCTCCACCCTTTCCGTAGCCTCCACCGCCCTTTCCATAGCCACCTCCTCCTCCTCCACCCTTTCCGAAACCACCTCCACCACCTTTACCAAAGCCGCCACCGGCACCACCACCACCACCGGACCCACCACCACCTCCGAAGCCGCCCCCGCCGCCGTGTCCTCCACCAAAGCCATCTCCGGTTTTCACGTGTAATCTCGTTCTCTCCTCATCTTCCTTCCTAGTAACTGCAATATCCCTCGCAACCACACTCACCACAAAAACATTAAAGCAAAACAAAGATAACAAAACAATACTCCAAGCCCCACGAGCCATTTTTCCCGCCTTTCAAAGTAATTTTGAGAGGTAGCTAGCTTATCGATGATGAGAACCTGAATAGAAATAGGGTATTTATAGTGCTAAAAAGTCACTTACATTTTGATTTTCGCATTAAATGGCTTTCAACCACTACCTGTTAGCCACATCCAATTTGTAATTAAGTTATTACACCCACAATTATCAGCGTGTTTACTGTATCTTGACGTATCTCTCAGGTTCTTATATTCAAGGTCCTAAAAGGAAAAATAGAAATTAAAAGAAATGATCATACATAAAATAAGCATGCAAAATTATTACACGGACATCTCTGACATGCAACAAATCACGTGGTTGGAATTTTTTGGCACGGTAGATTTTTCAATATGACAACATGAAATTTATTTATCAAAAATTAAGAAAAATTTCAATTTAGAACCTTGTGTAATATAGAAATATACATTTAGTATTTTATATTTTGAAATATTTTATATCGGTATCTTGATTTTTTAGAAAATCTTTTTAGTACCTATAGACTTTTTTTAGATACAAAAAGATACAAAAAACGCATATTAAGTACAAAAAAAGACCTCTGGATATTAAAAATGATTTTCTAAAAGATCGAGGTACCGATATAAAATATTCCAAAACATAAGATACTAAACGTATATTTCGATATAACACAAGGTACTAATCTAAAATTTTTGTATCAAAATTATTACCTGATCTATGTCTGATAATGCACCACCTATATTATATATATATATATATAATATGTATGTGTGTATATATATGTGTGTGTATATATATATATGATCATGCATAATGTATATGTTTCTCTCTTTTTTGTTCTTTTTTTCCCATCTTGCCGGCAACGTTGAATCCTGATGAAGCTGTAGGCCACTTGGCTAGCTAAAGACATATACAGTGAGGACCACAATGATACTATTAATATTTTATAATTATTTTATTACGTTACGTATACATCAAAGTAGAATTTAATTAATTAGCAGAATGGTGATATGTTATATTACTACTTTGTTCTTGAGAAAAAAAAAGGCGCTTGTTGGGGAACAAATTCTCTGTGCTATATGTGGGGAAACAAATTTTTCTGTCTTAGGGTTTTGTTTCTTACAAGCTATATCTTAATATGATTTTTTTTGGTAGAATATCTTAATATGCTTTACCCTTATACGAAAGTGTACTTAAAGGTTATTGTTTTGTTCCTGAAGCAATATTTGGTGGAATGAGTTCAATCACATCCTATAATATGTACATGTTTTAATATATCTAAAATTAGTATATATAATGGGGAATTCTTATAGTCCAGAAAACAATTTTGTTAGGTAAGATATGATATTTTTACTATTGGATTAAAATTTTAACAATTTAATTTATAAAAGTCCACATTAAAAATTTATAACTTGTGATATAAAATTACTTTTAATCATAAATCACACCATTACAAAATTATCTGACAACTAAAATACATCTACTTTATCAATAAAGTACAATTACCTTCGTTACTATAAAAATTCCATGTATAATATTTTATGAATATATCATTTGGGTCCAACTTTCTTCTAAATCAAGAAGAAGAAAAAGACGTGCCAGCTGAGCCTTTTGAAAAACGAGCCCAAGTGAGATATTCATGCGCATCGTGCCATGTGCCCGGTGAATGAAGAATTTATTATAGGTTGACAAAGTGTTTTGTCTTCAGTGGCTAGAAATATCACTGCATAAATATTGACTTCTTCTTCTCCATATGATAGCATGCATAAATATTTCTTTTTAAAGTGAGCTTCAATTGATGTTTGGTAATTGGCAAGCGACTTATTTTTAATGTATTGAGTTTTGAATTTAAGTTCCGAGTAATAATTTTTTATCTTAAAAAAAAAGTTAATTACTTGTAGTAATTAACCCTTTAGGAATATTTCTTTATGATACAAATACGAGTGTAATGATAAACATAAATGAGAGACATCATATATCCAGCTCAATTGGATACAGAGCAGAGTACAAATTCACAATATGATTAAGTTTCTACTTAGAGTCATAAATGAACAATTTGACATTTGCTTAAGTAGGCCCTGATCTGTCACCTAAATACTTCTTTAAGGGAAAAACTTCTACTAATACTAAAACTCTGACGCTTAAGTCAGTGAACAATTCATTTAAAAAAAAAAAAGGCAATTGGATGCAAAGAGCATGAAAGGTTATTGATACTCCAGCGTTTTATCGGTTTGGCTGACCTAATTAGGCCTTTCGCTTGCTTCACACAAGGCTTACCATTTGAATTTTGAGATACATTCCCTATACTGAATATTGCTAAGTATATGGCTTGATTTATTCCCCTCAGATAAGGGGAGTTTGAATTCGAACGAGATCCCCCGGTGATTCCTAGTTGAAGAAAATCTGCCAAAATTTTCTAGATGAATTTGAACGAGTTTGAATTCTTTTTTGGTGTGGATAATCGATGATTAATGGCTATCTTAAATCATCTAATCCCAATGCCAATTCTATATTTGACATGAAAAAGTGTAAAAATGACGTATTTAATTATGTTATTCTATTTTGTGCTCTTATGATACTATTTTGAATAACATATATACCTTCTATACTATTATCATTGAACTTTGTAAGTTATAAAATAAAATTTTGTTTCAAATAAATTGAAAATGAAAATATTCTCATTATTAAATAAAACCGTTAATACATCAGCTATCAAATGCCAAAATTAGCATGTTATAGTTAGTGCTAAGGCATCGAGTATAACATAGGTTAAATTTAGAGTAGTTTTCCTATCCCCAAATGCCAAAATTTGGCACCACGTTGAGTTGGGATGCTATTAGAAAAACTAGAGAGTTCTTTGTAGTGGAGTCAATTAGTTGGAGGTTATTTGATGTTGATACATGTATGGTCGAGATTGAATGACAGTCTGACCATACGTTCACTAAATGCATATATTATGGCCCGTGGTGTTTGATAAAGATTGATGATGATGATTGTGTCCTAATCCTCAACGTCATTAAAAAAAGTGCATGTATCAGATCTTTGCTTATCGTCGTTGAAGGGCAAATCTAATGGATAATTACAAGGACATATGGAGCTCGTACGTTCCACAAACAAAAAAAAGAAAAGAAAAAAGAAAAGAAAAAAGATAATGCAAAAGTTCGATTTGATGGCATTGAATTTTGAGTTGTAACCAAGTAACCTTTTGCGGTCTGAATAGACTAGTAAGAACAGCGTGATCTTAACTCCTCCGGTTTAAAATTTTTATGTGCCGTAGTTAAGGCCGGTAATACAAGTTATAACACAACGATATAACATTAATTTGATACTATTTTTTATAGGTTAATATCAAAAAATTTGACCACAGGTTATTTTAGTGTCAATTTAAAATTAACCTGTCAAAAAATAAGTTGTGTTCAGATCAACCCGTCTGACACAAAAATGACTTGTTTTCTCAACTGTATTTAATTAATTAACTTTAAAAAAATTAATATTTTTTCATATATACTATAAGCCCTTAAAAGATCAAACTCTACCTCTCTTATCACTCATCTTCTTGTTGAAATGGTATAAAACTCTTCTAATTTTATGTTTTTTTTAAAATATTATATATATTAATATAGACGGATCATAGGCGGGTTGCAGTTCACAATCAGGTTACGGGTCAAAAACGGATCGCGGGTCATTATTTTTTGACACTGTGTATAAGGAACGGGTTAACACAGGTCGTGTTTGTGTCAATCCGTATCAAAACGGGTCGTGTTCGAGTTGAGAATTCTCAACCCATTCGTGTCACGGGTCGGGTTAGTGTCAACCTAATTTTTGTAAAAATTAACTCCAACTCGATACTACCCGACCGGTCAACCCGTTTTGCCACCCCTAGTTGTAGTGGTGTAAATAAAAATAGGCTATAATATAAAGCTCTCACGTGCTATTGTTCGTGTTATAGTTGATTGATTTTAATTTTTTGTTGTCAAATACACTATATATATATATATATATACATATATAAATTTATATATTATATAGGTCATTTCTAATCCGTCGGTACTTATATACATCGGTCCTGTGTTGGCTTTAGGAGGGAAGGTTCAGGAAAACTATTGTTGAATGTGATGTGATCCTAGAAGTTTCATAGATATGGCAGAGGGGAAGACCCGCTGGTGAAATTAAAACATTAAACTTTTTAATAAAGTAACATGTAGTTGAGGGGTAATATTAATCCGTAATAAATATCCAAACTTTTTACACACTGCAAATTATTCAATTTGTATTTTTCACTTTTCACACGTACACTCTCTTCCAGTTACCTTTTCAACACATCAAAATATAAATTTATTTTTATTACTTGTTTAGATTTACACTTTTAATTATATATCAAAAAATTAATTCTTACTACGACTTAAACCACACACTTTAGATTTCAGAATTCAAACAAAAATGGTTAAAATATTATTTTAGTCTTTTCTAACAAATATTACGAATAAAAACATGAATGTCCATACTATATGGATGAGATTTGTTTTTTTCTTTGCTCCAAAATAGGTATTATATTTTAAGGCTTTATTTTTTGTAGAGGAAGAAGAGGGGGAGGCAAAAAAGGCAACCACATGTTACTGGGTTGAAAACTACATATTGTTAGGTCGAAAACTACGTGTTACTACCACTCAACTATATGTTATTATTCAGATGATAGCCAGCTTACCACTGTCATAAATAATACGTCAAATTATTATCCCTTGTTCAATTCAAACCGTTGAGATCAATTTGAATGGTTGATAATTACTGAAGTATTAAAGTCCAAGAAGATATGGATGGATTGTAGAAATATCCTATATATATGTATGTGTTTATATATATTCATGCATTTGAATGCAAAATATATATATTCACACATACATTCATACACATATATTTATCCATTCATTATAATATCAAACCGAGATTGGTTTGACTATTTGGTTCTACATGTGTATTTAGTTAAACTTTGGTTCTGTCTATTTTTCAACCCATCCCTGTTTTTCTCCTTTTCATATTGTATTCACTTGAAATAATCTATTCATTTTATCGTGAATTTTTTGGCCTTTACATCCAGAAAAGTACACATATATTCTCTTAAATGTGTTCTATATATAATACATGTTTCAACATATTCAGACTGAAGTGAATATTAAGTAGAACTTGTAGCAAAGTAAATATGTACCCTTTAAGCTAAAGATCTCAAACTTATCGACACTAATAATTAATCACTAACTAGTTTGTATATGTTCATTCTTATTGGTCGATGTTTTTTTTTTAATAAAAGAAAGGTAACTAAGGGCAATTAGTGATCTAATATCCCAATTAGGGTGATATCTTACTCAATCCTATGATAAGCTCTCCACTCAAGTTAAATTAAATAAGAAGAAAAAGAATACAAATGTTAGTCAAAAGAACAATCCAAAATTGAGAAATAATAAAAAAAAAAAATCATAACAGTTACAACAAGAAGCCCGAAACACGAGCTTCTTCACAAAATGCAAGTCATTAATTCGTGCCTTGTTAGAAACTTTATTAAGCAAAACCCATATGCTAAATTTCTACAAACCTTAGTAAGGAAGAACAAAGCATACATGGATCTGAACATATTACATGACCACAAAAAGCTAAGGAAAAGCAAGGGAAGCTGCTCCCTAATCTCATTTCTGGTGGCTATATTGACAAATTTAACCGCAACTTGATTTGTTTTCTTGATAATTACAAACAAATATTGAAATACATCCATTCCTATAAATATTTCCCTGTTCAATTTCATTAATATATGCAGGAAAGCTGTACGTAAATTAATTTCTTTGTCATATTTTTAAACTAACACGTGATTTTCCATTAAAAAAACCAGACTTTTAATCTTAATAGTTGTTAATAAAATTTTTATATCGTGACTAAAAGTTTTACTAAAATCTGTAGTAACTAAAAATCTAATTTTTTGTAGCATCCAGCTCTCATTAAAGGCGTGAATTCCATTATTACATAACATGTCAAAGTGAAAAATCTGTGATGTACATCAAAATTTTGATATGGCTTATTAGTAATTGGGAAGGACCAAATAATCCTGTGGCGAGGAAATCCGAAGTCGCATATAATTAGTTAAATCACAAGTCAAGGGTAGGAATGCTAGTTGCATGAGATTGGTCTCCAGGTCCCATATGTTATCGTTTTCTCATTCATTAGTCCACCAATTTCTACGTAAAGTATATCAATATTAATTAGTGACCCAGTATCACGCGATTTGGGGTTAGAAGTGTGAACTCGGTTCAATAAACCGCCCTAATTCAGCACACTAGAAGTCAGAGATTTGGATGCCTTGCTAATTTGGTTGGTCGGTGGTTATGACTATACGAGTCAAGGACAGCTTTTCCATTATTGCATGAAAACGCCACGTCCAGAACCGACAATGCAGATAGTGAAATTAAACTTTTGTGAGGGAAGGACAACTTGCCTTTAGATTTTTTTCCCTATAAAGTAATTGCATTTTAAGCAAGAGAAGTGCAAATATTAATTCAAATGAAAAAAACTACAATATATCTAATGATTCAATCTGTAACAACGAACAGGATCCATAAATAAGTTCAATTGAAATACTCAAGGGATTATATGTATACCGAGTTTAAACAAGATAATACTAACAAGACATGACTAATTAAACACATAAAAAGCATAATTATGTACGATAGATAGCTTCAATTGATCAAGATTAAGAGACCAAAATCATCTAGACCTACATCCACAACACCTCAAAGAACAAGGACTTATGGAATAGACACAAATACATTGAATAGTACAAAAATCATTTCCGTTATGGCAATCAAAAACTAATAAAACAATAAGAAAACACTCAAACGAAATGACGGAATCATCAAGACCTTTATTTGACAAGCATATAAATCGAAACAAATATGTAAAACCCAAATAACAACCACAATAATTTTTATTACGTGCCAAAGCCGTTGAGAATGAGCAAGGAAGACACAACACAACAAGCAAGCCAAAAGAACACTGGAAAGGAGCCAAGCCTCTAACACGTGAGAGCCACGCACCACCCACCACCGATGATGAAAGAACATGCCCTACGCATGGATCAGCAGCTTATACTTTTTTAATCTATTATATTTGTTTCTAATGTAAACTTATGGTTGACAACTGTGTTGTAAAACATTTTTCATTCATTGCAAAAGAATTCTCATATATGTAAAAATTTTTAAAAATTCAAAAGAGTGTTTTGTATGATAGAATGAAATAATACCCTAGAACAATTCTGAAAGATTAAATTTTTATCAAATTTTATTAAATTGTTATATTCTTAAGGACTAATACGATGTTACGAGGTGATAGTTTAAAATTGTGCTCTGTGGAATAATGTTAAAATTAAAATAAAAAACAAAGGACGACTCTTTTTAAAAGCCTACTTTAAATAAATGTTATCGATTTTGCTATATTAAAAAAATGTAATTTTTTAAAATGACTATTGTCAATCATTCGTTGATTGCAGATCTAACAAAAAAAAAATTGTTCTGATATATATCCTTGACTAACTAATCACCATTTTTTTGGGTAAATAGCTAATTGCCAATTTATCAACATATGTCGTAATGTCCAGTTCATGAGTTTTCAATTACATAAAATAACAATTATTAGATTTCTTAAAAAAAAATAAATTCTTTTTAAATTTAATAGAATTACGGACGCGTTTGTTTAAAATATAGTTTTAAAGATCTTTTTGGACATATTTCCTTTTCAAAAAAGTTGATGCCCTTTTGTTTAACATTTACATTGGTTTTTTTTTTTTTTTTTACCTAAAAAACTGGCAAGGGTCCCATGCCATGAGTTGGAATTTTCAACGAGTTGAAATTTCAAATGAGTTCCCTGTCCTTTCTACCTTGTTGGGATGAGAATTGGATGTGAATTAATTAAATGATTAATTATAAAAAAACCCTTTAAATTATAGGTTTTGTAATACTTTGCTCTATGAATTTTAAAACATAATATTCGTTCTCTTTGAAGTATAAACTATTAACAAAAATAGTCATTTTGTTAGAATTTTAATGAAAATTTGACAAATTATTATAAAATTAAGGGTATTTTAGTAATTCTTGTTATAAAAATAATCATAAAAATTATAATTATAATAAAAAAAGTCTTTATAAATGATTAAAAATAAAAAAATTAATTAAAACTATTGTACCATTGAAATCCTTTTATTGATTTACTAAAATTTTCCTTAAAATTTTATTAATTTTTCACACCTAAAAAGTATTTTAAAATTTTAAAAATTATATATATTAGAATATAACACAAAAATATTTAATATAACATAAAATTTTAAAATAGAAAAAATTCTAATAGTATTAATAAAATTTCTTTCAAAGTTTTAAAGTTTATATTGGTATTTATACCTTTTAAAATTTTAAGGATACTTTTTGAGTGTGAAAATAGTCAATAAATTTTTTTTAAAAAAATTTGATGTATCAAAATGAGGAATCCAAATAGTAGTATGTTTTTAATTATTTTTTTGTTTTTAATCATAAAAAAATACTATTTTTATTATAGTTTTAATTTTTTTGGGTTATTTTTATAACTAGAATTACCAAAATACACCTAATTTTAAAATTATTTGTCAATTTGCTGTTAAAATTTTAACAGAAGGATCATTTTTGTTAACAGTTTATATTTCAGAGGGAACAGATGTTACGTTTTGAAGTTAAGAGGCAAAGTATTACAAAGACTATAGTTAGGGGGAATTTTTGTAAATAATCCTTAATTAAAAATGTTTACCATTTTTTAAACTAAAACTTCATTGAAACTAAAAATAATACAAATAAAGCCGCATGTGACAACCCATTGTAGGCGAATTTGACCCCAAACAAAGTCTAGGTCAACCAATAAAGACAAATGAGTCACAAAAGCAAAATACAAGCATCGAGACCGAAAAGGATCAAACCCGCTTGATACCTAAAATAGAGCTTGACAATAGCTCATTCCATGACACCACTATAATCAATATTGGACAAAACTAATCAATTGAGACCAAACCCTCCATAATGAAGGTGCATATAACCCGGCATAGACTCATACTTAGTTGAAGATCAAAACACACATCATGGAAACCAATAGGTATGACACACAAACAAATCAAAGATGGGAATACCACCTCTTTTATTATACACTAAAGATAAAAACAAGAACAAAACCCCTGACAAAACTAAACAAATAGAGATAACACCCTGACCAAAAAGAATCATTGCCTCTACCTTCTATCCTGCCCTTAATGATCCATGGTTCGGCAAAAAATCCAACGATCCCACCCTCCAAAACCGACCATGGTTTCAAATCCATTGCAACAAGTCCAATTAACTTAGAGATCTCGAAGATGGACATCACATCGATATTTTCATGCTAAAACACATATGGTCATTCTTTACGAGCTTGTTTGGCATGCCTGACTGGATAGAACTATAAGGTTGTGATTGGATTGGATAAAATTGAGTAAGATTAGGTAGAATCCTCTCTTATCTGTGAACATGCCTAAGCCCCCTTGGCTACAACGACAAAATAGATGGGCTGAGGCTACAAGCTTCAATAGGGCAGGGTGGTAGATCCTAACACACAACATGACTTTGCAGTCCAAAGTACATGGGATTATCAATCCCATGGTTTTATTGGAATAAGTTATCCCATAAATAGGGGATAAAATTTCGGTCAACGGATTACTTATTCAATAAAAGTATTACACCAAATATCGGATTATAATTACTTAACCTAGTTCAAAACTATATGTAGTCTGCCAAAACACACCCTAAGCTCATAAATTAGGAGTCAAGTAGGAGGTATATCACTTTTTTACTACCATTTTTGTGATCAATCATCTCTTTTCCTCTTTCTGATTCATATCATTTCTTCAAATTAAAAAGGCCAAAATGCCTTTAAATACACATATTTGTCTAACCATAACCTAAAATACTTGGTAACAACAATGTTTTCTTATTCATTAAAAGTGATTTGTTTCAAACTTTTTTATGAAAGCGGTAGAATTAAATAATACCACAAAAGTGGTATTCTCAAATTGACCCATAAATTAGATATTTCAAAATTTTGTAGAAAAAATTATATGTCATGCCATACTTTTAAACATAGTTTTTATTCATGCACGCTTAAAAAAAGATATACTATACTACTATTTATATTATTTGTTTAAATTATGCCACGCTAAAGCATTTGTAGCATTTATATAAAAAGACAAATTCTATGAAAATTCTCCAAATTTTGTGTTGCATCGTTCTGATCCGGCTCGTAATTGTTTAGGCCCAGACCCGCTTCCTTCCATGATAGGTCTGACCCACAAAAAATTTGGGGTGTGCTTATGCCATATGATGTTACCCGCTTCCTTCCATATGGTCCTCGTGTAGTTCATAATGAGCCCATCGAGCTCCAAAGTCCTTTTTATAGACCTTCTTGGAAGTTGCAAATAGCCGTAACTGTGTTACAAAACATTCAAATTAAATGGGAAAAGACCCATGCAAAGCAAAGTTAAATGGATAGATATACATGACAGCTAATCACAGGAGAAATAGGTTCGATTAGAATGGGGTGCCAACCATGATGGCTAACCAAACAGAAAATAAATAACAGAATTTAAATAATAGACATAATCAACAAAAAGTAAATTTCATCTTCTGTACTTACTCTGTTATAGGGCCCTTGTTACTCACCATAATTATTATACTGCAACATGAGCAAAAGAGCTCAAGAGATGAATACTTTCTAAGTTAATAGCTTAATGGCTTTCGTGGACAAAGCGTCTCATCAAGTGCAATAATTAATGTAAATGTAATGCATATGCTAATGCGATACTTTATAAAAAAAAACCACAATAAAACATTTATTTCAAAACATAATGTGATAATATACATATTATCATCAAACATGGAAATGCTCTATTAAATCACATTAAGTTCACTCTCTTATGCTAGAGATACAAATAACATCACCATTCTTCTATTAAACGTCAAACACTTCAACTCTAGCCATGTAGATCACATTCTTTAAGATTTTCTAAGTCACCAAAAATAGCATAGTTAGTGTTAAAGGGAACGCACCGACAAAGCTTGCATCAAGCTACATCATGCCATTATCCGAACCTTCAAGACATTAAAGTCTTAGATTTTTAAGAGATTTTGCAACATTAGGAAAGTTTCAGAGGGAAACTTCAAACGTGCACAACTTAGGCTATAAAATCTTAAACGAGGTGAATCCAAGTACTATACGTCACAATAAACAAGTTATAAAAGGTTATGAGATCAGTTTGGGAGAGGGCACCATGTATCAAAAAGTAGTGTCTTTGAAAAAAACATAATTGTAGCGCTTGTGAACGAAATATTCATAAAATATTCTACGCCTAAACGAAGTTAACACCAAGTGCTTTCCAACGAGCTATTATATGCATATTTTTTTACTCTGTTAAGGTCTCCAACAAGTGATGGAATCTGGCTATATAATCATATTTTTCCCGCAAATTAATTTGCCTAAACTTCAAAATCACATAACTCAGTAAATAAAACCTACAAGTTTCATAACAATCTTTGTAAATAATATAATCATCTAAAATATTACATAAAATCCTTAAGATCATTCATTAGACAGTACCAAACATTATTAGAAGAAAAAAAAATTTAAATTTGAAAGATTAATTTTTGGATTAAAAATATACATTAAAATCCAATCATTGAAATTGAGAGGTTTACATATAATTTTACCAAGAATCAATACCTTATATATATCGCCAACAAAACCCAACAAGAAATTTAAAGAAATACACCAAAGAGAAGAAAATATTTTGATTTTGAAGGAAAGAAATATCCTATCTTAGCAAGTTACAATTCAAAAGCCTAGCTTCAATCAGCCACAAAATCCCCTTTAAAACCAAGCTACTTAAAGGATTTTGAACATAAACCCTATTTTTATCACTTGGGTGGAGCACAATTTTGAGAAAAAAGGAGAGAGAAGGGGTTGGATGGAGAGGGGGGAGAGAGAATGGGAACGTGAAAGAGGGGAAGGAAGACAAAGAAAAATAAAGAAAATGGAAAGATAAATAAAAAGAAAAATTGTAGCAAATAACAAATTCTATCAAACAACGAGTAAATTATGTCGTGATTTTTACAAAACTGAAGTAAACTTCATTTTCTCCCAAATCAGAATTCTCAAGGTATTAAAACCTCAAAAAAAAAAACCCACAACAAATTTAATTTTTTTTCCCTTTTTTCCATTTTTTTTTCTTCCTTTCTCTCCCACCATATTACTTTCTCTCCCTCTTGTTCTCTCTCTCTCTTCCATTTCCCGACTATCCTCGTTGATGTTGCTGTGCACAGTCAGAGGTTGCAAAAGGTCATGGCTAGGTTCATCTTCGATGGAGACACATATTTCAGATCTCGTCTTTAATGACGACGGCGTTTGTTGTCTTTCACGCGCGCCGTCAATGGCGTCTGTGTTGACCATGAAGCTCGCTTTTGCTCTAGCCATCGATAAAGTCTGCAAGTCACGCTTTCGACGATGCCGAAGACTAAGCTCACGGATCCCACAGCTAATCTCATCGCGCCGGCACCAGTCTCCTTCTCACGTTGCTTGCCTATTCGTTCGCGGATCCAGAGGCTACAATTTTTAGAGAGGACAAACTCGCAGTCAAAGCCAGATTCAGAGTCTCCTTGTCACTGTCGTTGCTGGAGAAGATAGGTCGAGTGCAAAGGTCGATTTGTTTTAGTCCGACGGAGCTAACGTCCGATTTGAAGGGATTTATATCGCTGTGCGGCGGAGATCAACGGCTGACTGGCTTTGGGCGGCCGAGAGACAGGGCAGAAGCAGTCGGAGAAAGAGAGAGAAAGGAAAAAAGAAAAGGAAGAGAGAGAGGAAGGGAAAAAAAAAGAAAAAGAAAAAGAAAAGGAATTTGATAGGTTTTTTTG
>CAMOHE010040398.1:0-49737 GCA_946598075.1 Artocarpus hirsutus | reverse complement strand
TAAGGCTTAGTTATCACAAATTTTTTTCTTTTTCTTCTCCTCCCAAGTTCGGCAGCCATTGTTGAGACCTTCAAAAAAAATTTCTCAGCCCCAAACTTTGCAAAAATAACCCTAAAACAATTTTTAGAAGCAAACACAAGGATTTTCACAAGATTTAAGGTGAAATGCTAAACTTTTTAATGAGTTTTTAAAGGATTTTTCATGGGTTGAAGAAAGAATATTAACCCATGCTATTTTTGCATGAAAAGGAGGCTTAGAAGGCAGTTCAAAAGGAATTTCAAGATATTTTTGCATTTTTAAGGTTAAATTTTGTAAAAATGAGGTTTGAGCATGAGAATGACCTGAGTTAGGCATGAAATGGTCTCTGCAGGGGTAGATTTGAAATTTTGAAAAGGATTTTGATAAAAACGTCCTGAGGACTAAATTGAAAGAAAATTTCTTTTCTCGACATATTTGAAAAATAGCTGAAAACACCCCTGTACAGTGAGATTTTAGGAAAAGTTAAAACATGAAAGTTGTAGATCTCAACAAAAATGTAAGATAATAAAGACGGTTCATCGAAAAACTCAGCCGTTTGTGAGTTTTTGAATTTTCAAGAAATTGTTAAAAGTGAAAAAGTGTTAAAATGGCAAAAACGTCTTTTTTCAAAATGATTTAAGGTATGGTACTTCAAGCAAAAATGTTTCTTATGAAAAATAGAAAATTTTGGTGCAAAGTGAAAAATTTCAACCCAGGGGCCAAAATTGTCAAAATTTTCGGTTTAGGGGCTAAACCGTAAAGTTTTATGAAAAAGGGACATAAGAGGAAAATAAAGTGATACGAGCCACTAAGACATTATTCTTAAGTTAATAAGTGGCTATTGATGTTAAAATGACGAGATTGGGTTCGGGTCGGCCAGTAGGGTCACAGAAGGCAAAATCGTCATTTTGTCCGAATAACCCGAATAGCTCTAAAAATGTCATAGATAGAAAAAGAAAGTGATTAGAAAGATTCACACCCTTCGTAAGTGACGATAGGGTAGAATTAGAAAGAAATAAGAAAACCAGTATTTGCAGAGTTGTGTATAGTTATACAATTTGAATAATTAAGTAACAAACGTTTTGTAATGAAACGTATTGGAATTGGCTAATGATTTTGTAATTGGACAACAAGGTCCTAGGAGTCTAGGAGAAAGGCAACTGAAGTTGATTTTGAAGTGCTCTAAAACAAATAAGTACCCTTCCCACCTACAGTATGAAATGGTAAGTGTATAATGTGTGTATATGTACATTAGGGTATACACTACGATGTAGACTTATATGTTGCTATATGTTGCTATGAAATGGATGTTTAGAGGTATAAAATTGATACCTGTGTATATACGATTAGAGTACCTAAGTGTATAACATGTCATGTACTGTTATGTACTTTATATTGTGTACATGTGTGTACGATAATGAATACATGTATGTATATGAAGTAGATACTTATGTGTACTCTGCTATGTATACAAACTTATATATCATGGATAACATGTGATTATCATTTCATGCCTGGTATGACAACCATATTACATGAATTGGTAAATATGTCACCAGAAGTTAAGAAAAGTGTCGTACCGACTCCCGAAGTAAAGGGGAGTTTAAAGGATAAAATATGGTCACGGTGTTACGTAGACCTAAATGATATTGAGCAATGGTATAAACACTTGGGCCCTAATGAAAGATAAGAAATGATGAAGAAAATGAAAATTCATAAGAAAGCATAATTGAATCATGTATTCATTCATTTGATTGTCCATGTGGGATTTATGGGACTTACTGGGTATTAGCTCATTAAGTATTTCATGCTGTAGGTATTCCGACAAGAAGGTAAGAATAAATCCTAATGATGAGCTGGTGGACAGATGATGTGTGCAGATCGGATATGGAATCCGCTACTGATTGTTTCTGTTATGTGTTTTGTAAGTTATTTTGAAAAAAAAAATGTTTTAAAGGAAAAATGTTGTAAAAGTAAGAATGTTTATATAAATATAAGTGTGTGAAAGTATTTTGGAAGTTACCAAAAATTATTGCAAAGCAAAGTATTTCTTTCAGTTTCAAAAAAAAAAAATCCTAAATTTTTGCCCTTAAGTAAGTAAGAAAGAGTTTAATCACAGCCTGTAAAGGCGAGTTGTGACATTAGGACCCTCTCCCTCTCCCTGCGATGATGATTACGCGGCATTGACGAGCTCATCACAAGACTACGATGGTGAGTCTACGGTGAGATGGCAGCAACAACAAACCGTCCAAGGCTATAATCACATCATGACTTCTCTATTCTCTTTCTATCTCTATTTGGCATCACGAGTTCGTTGGCATGTCACCATGCTTCGTCGATTTAGCAATTTTGACTTCTTTATATACCATTGTTGGCATCTTCACTCGAGCCTCGCGAGTCCACTAGAGATTGTCCACGAGCAATGGTGACAAGGTGGATCTCCTCAAAGCTCAATTTATTCGAGCGACTAGCAACTGACGATGAAGATTTGAGCTACTTCAACTACTAAAGACAAAAATCTATCATGTTAGGAGGATGAGAGAGAATTACGGTGTTCTAATTTGGAAGTTTTTTATTCCAATATAGAGTTTATTAATGTTTAGGGTATTTTAGGTGATTTAAGAGTGCCATAAAATTGATTTATTAAAATTATGTTATTTATTATCTTTATCAAAATATTGTGCAAATAATTTGCGTTCCACATCCCAAATATGTTATTTTCCTCTATCTCATGATCACTTTTCAAGCTTAAAAAAAAAAAGAAATTTTTCTAGGGTGTTTGGAAACACTGGATAAAACCATTAGTTGGACGTAATTGTGGTTGAAATCATCATAGCATATACCAGTTTTATACTATAATTTACTTGTTGTGACATTGTAGCACATGAAAGCTTTATATAATAGTGATTAAATGTTTTAATTGAAATTGAGAATGCCTAAGGCCACATTAATTTCTCATAATAATCTCACTGTAAATTTATCCTTCACTAATAATTTTGTGGTATTAGTGTAAAATAGAGTGTTTAGTAAATAAGTTTGAACTTTAAAAATGATTTCAAACACTGTAATATAGAGCTTTATACTATGGTATGTTTTTATTTTACACTATAACAAATAAAAGTTTTACATTGCGACACTTCAAGCTTATGAGTTTTAACTCATTTTAACATGAGGGGAACAGTTTTTTAATAGTGTATTTGATAAACCGATTTGAATTAAAAAAATAAGTTCAAATAGTGTAGCATATGCGAGCTTTACTAGACGTAATGAAAAAATCCGTCAAATGGCCGCCCAATCTAATAGGTCATTTGAAACATAAGTTGTAACTAACATTTTAAATATAAAAACTATAGCATGTGAGGACTTTACACCATAGCTATTGTTTGCTTTATATTGTAGCTGTTGAAAGATTTACACTATTTATAACTAAAACTGATAAGTTAGAATGCAAGTCCCAAACGGAGGAGGGTCAGCCAAAGGAACCAAACCACAATTTTTTTTTTTTTGGATTTTTAGATGGTTTGAAATTTTTTATTATTTTTTTGTGGGTTAGTTAGCGGTTTAGCCGTGCAAATCGTCCTATATATGACTTTTTTTTAATTTTTTTATATAGTTTATTTTTATTATTTTTTATAGATTTATTTGTTCACATTAAAGAAGTTTTACAAATATAGGGCAAAACCTTTTCACACTCTATAGCTATATATATATATATATATAAATAAATATATATATATATATATATATATAAATATAAGAGGGTCATCAACACAAGTAGTAAGTTTTAATCCAATTTTAAATACAATTGCGATATTTTTATGTTATTTAGTTGTACATTTAATTTTTTTACTTTGGTTGTTGGTTTATGTTATTTATTTTTGCTTTTGACTTTTAGTTTGGTTATTGGTAAACTTTGATTTATGTTATTGTGACCTTTTAGTTTGTTTATTATATTATATTAAAACTTTAAATGGTAAAACGTTTGAACCTTTTATAATTTTTGTTCAATATTGCAAACTCTTTTAATCTTAGGGTGCGTTTGATTCATGGTTTAAATCAATGTTCGAATCATTTTGCTACAGTATTTTCTCTCACAAAAATTTAAATATTCGTTCAAATTTTTTATTTAAATCTATGAACCAAACGGACTCTTAATCTCAATCTGCCAAGGCCGAGCTATCCAAACCGCTTTATAAGTAATTTGGTTTTTATAAAAAATATCAAACCGCTCAAACCATCAAAAAATAAAACTTGTTTTAGATTAATTGCAAAAATTTCCCCTAAACTATACCATTTATAACACGTTGCCATCTGAACTTCAAAATGTAACATCCATTCTCCCTAAAGTATGAACTGTTAACAAAAATAATAATTGTTAGAATTTTAACGAAAAAACATATAATTTTAAAGTCAAGGGTATTTTAGTAATCATGATCATAGAAATAACCATAAAAATTAAAATTAGAATAAAAATATTCTTTATTGATGATTTAAAACAAAAAAAAAGTAATTAAAAATATATTACTATACGGACCTCTATTTTTTCTCAATATATTGAAATTTTCTTTAAAATTTTATCACCTTTTTTCACACTCAAAAATTATTTTAAAAATTTAAAAGGTATAAATACCAATAAAAACTTCAAAAATATAAAAGAAATTTTATTAATACGATCAGAGTTTTTTTCTCTTTGAAATTTTTGTGTCACATTTTTTGTTATACTAAATATATTTATATTATATTTTTTTATTTCACTAATATCTACAACTTTTAAAATTTCAAAATACTTTTTAGGTGTGAAAAAAAAGTAAATTTTTGAAGAAAATTTTAGTATATTTAAAAAAAAAGATTCTAATAGTTTAATAGTTGTTGGGGTACAATTCGGACAGGCCCAAATTGACCATGGGCCCTGACGGCCCAACAATGTTGATGAAGCGACTCGAACAAGTCGCACGATCGAATCGATTATTCGATTCGTTTGTTGTAATTGGTTCATCAAATCGACTATTCGATTCTCTCAAGGTACCGTTCGTCCTGATCGTTCGTATCGGTTTGACGGATAGCACGTTCTAACGGTTAACACACGTTAAGTACAGGACTGGAATATGAGAAAGTAGTAGTTTCTGCAGCAAATCATCAACCGACACGTGTCCTAGTATCACAATTATTTACGAAGCATTACTCCACTCCACCTGACGGATAATGACCACGTTTTAATTCCATAGTCTATATATAGGGGAAAGGTAGCTTCAGAAGGGGGGAGAGAGAAAAAAGAGATACAGACACTCTGCCTGATTATTTTCTCATCTATTCCAACTTTCTTGTAGCATTGCAATTTGTACGAAGAAAACTTGACAGTGAACTACAGTGGACGTAGCTCTTCATTAACAAAGTGAACCACTATAAATCTAGCGTGTTTTTTTATTTCTGTTTTATTTCTTTCATTTATTTCTAATCTTGTGTGCATATCCGAGTAGACAGGTCCATCTAACGGTGATTTGAGGGCCTAAGTTTCCGATTACTTGATTCGTTATTTCAACAAATTAATTGTAGGAAAACCCGTCTATAATAGTTTTAACTTTTTTTATTCTTAACCATCAATGAAGACTATTTTTATTATAATTTTAGATTTTATGGTTATTTTTATGTCTAGAATTTTCAAAATACCCTTAATTTTATAATCATTTGTTAATTTTCTATTAAAATTTTAATAAAAGGACTATTTTTTGTTAACAATTCATATTTTAGGGGAAAGAATGTTATGTCTTAAAATTTGTGAGTTAAAATATTATAAATTCTATAATTTAGAGGAAATTTTTCTAATTAATCTATTTGTTTTTTGCTTGATCTGTGATTGAGAGAAAAAACTGTCCAAATCTTTTGGGAGCACTTTTATTTATATTGTATTTGTTTTTTTTTTTTTTTTTGAAATAACGGTTGAGAGTTTTATATGGCAGTCGGTTTAAATGGGTGACATCAAGGATGCATATATAAATAACATGTATTTACCAAAAAATGAAAAAAAATGAAGAATGAAGAATGAAGAAGAAGTGAAGAACACGCGGCTGATCCCATCCAACCAACAACAGTAACTGTCGGTTCCGTCACTTTGAAGCCCGAGCCCATTCAAATAAAAGCAGTTTGGGCGTTTTGTCTCCTGCAGAAAAAAAAAAAAAAAAAGAGCAGGGAGGGAAATCCAAAAAAAAAAAAGCACAGGAGTTTTTCATTTTTTGTCCCCACGCATTCCATGCTTCCTCTTTTCAGCTGATACCGTGAGTTTTCTCAGTTCTTCTTCTTCTTCAGTCTGTTTGTCCATGTCCGTTTCTCCCTGTAAACCCTAGAATTCTGTTTTGTTTTTTGTTGATGACCGAGACGTTGCGGAAGCTGAAAAGTTTTCGGTTTGTAGTTTGGTTTAAGATTAGGATTTTTCTCCTATTCAGATTGTTAATGCATTGCGAAACGTGGACTTTCCGAAGATTTCGTTCCGTGACGTGCGTAATCGGAAATGCCATGAATCGTCGGCGTTTTTCTGGAAATCCGAAAACTGTTTGTTTAGTTCGAGCCGTGAATGCAACGCCGATTTCTCAATTAGAAATTATATTTTTTGAAATATCTAGTTTTTATTTTTAATTTTGTCATTATTTTTGGTATGAATGGTGACAAAAGGCCTATGTTATAGACTTCGAAATAAAGCAAGCATTGAATCGCCGGTACGGTGTGGGTGTGTTGTTGTTATTTTATTTTGTTTTGTTTTTTTTCTTCGTCGGTGTGTGGAAATGAAATTTTTTCACTGATTGGTTGTTTTTACATTGGTGTGCTGGCTGTGTTGTTTAGGTGTCGGGTTTGCGGCTTGAAACTAGTGTTCAATGTTCCTGGTATTTAATAGATGGAGGAAAATCACGAGGATATAGAAGATGTTGAGACTTCTTCAAGTGATTCTTTTGTTGATGACTCGGAAGATGATGAGCCATCGACGTCTGGGCGCGATGATGATGGGTTGCAGGTGGAGGCAAGTTTTTGCTCACTTTATTTTTATTTTTATTATTTCTATCTTTGTTCTATAAATTTATAACTAATGCACATTGAGTGAGAAACAGGAAAAAAAATCATTCCATAAGTTTTATGAAAAGTGTACTCAGGACGATTCTCAATAAAGAATTTGAATTCGGAGTGTATCTAAAGTAGCCTTTGATGATTGGCTTTGGTTTTCGGTTTTAAAAGCAAACCTGTAAAAACCACTGAACATTTCTTTTTGATTTTTTTGTCAGAACTGCTATGAAGCTTGTGGTACTCAAGGCTAAAATACTTTCCTTCACATAATTTATAGTTCTCTTTTTTTTTTTTAATTTTATTTTTTTCAGAATATTATACGTAGGTTATAGTTTGATTTGTATGGTTTAATGCTTAGAATTTGAGTTTTAGCTTTTTGTTTTAAAAAGTTATTTTCATTGCCATTGTGCAGGAACCTTTAGCTGAGGGAGAAATAGAAGAGATCATTGCTGAGCTCTTGGAAGTTGAGAGTAAGGTATCCGTATCCTATTTGTTTTTTGAATTTAGCTTTTCATTTATGTAGATGTGAGCAATTATTCTGATTTATAGATTATAAGCCGTGTGTTTGGGTTTTTGATGCTTAAATTAGGCTGCAGAGGCTCAAGAAACCCTTGAGAAGGAGTCTCTTGCCAAAGTAGAGAGTGAAGTTAGGGAAGAACTAGCACAAACTCTGAGCGGTTATGATGTTAGTTTTTGCTTCCTAATTCTTGCCTTTTATTTTTAGGGCCTTTATGCATCACTTACGTATTTTTTACCTGTCTATAGTTGGAAACAGCTGTTGCAGATGAAATGGCTACTTTTATAGAAGAGTGGGAAGCTGTTCTTGACGAGCTTGAGACTGAGAGTTCTCATTTACAGGTCTGTTACCCTTTTCAATTTTGAGTTAAACTTTTACCTTTTAGTTATTTTTGGATGCTTGCACATACGTTATGTGAATTTTTCTAGTCACCAGTATTAAAAAAAAGGAAAAAAAATTATTACTTCCTGTAATGCAGGGTTCTATACTTTGTTAAATAGCTTATCTTTTCCCTTTTTTTCCTTGTTAATTTACTATGTTGGTGTTATTTAAAATAGGGAATTTCTCTGAATTGAATTGATGAAAAAAGTGTTACAATGCCCCGCATATATACACGGGCAGAATACAAAGAAAGGGAAGCTTTCTAAGATAAATCAAATCTCTTCAAATCAGGGATTATATTAACAGATAGCCGATATCCTACATTTAATTTGAAATAGTCAAAGTTTCCTAAAAATAACAAAAATAATTGCACGTGATTCTCAACAGTTGGTTAGCCCAACTTATTGCTTACTTTTATGTTTATCCTGCAGAAATCTCTGCATTATTATAACCTTATTTATATATATATATATATATATATATATATAGATATATAGATTTTCTTAGTGTTCATTGCATGAAAGATACATGTGCATGTATGGCCAACCTCAAAATTTGTTGGAGGTTGGCAGAATAATCTTGTTGGAGATGAGAATCGTACAATATTTGCTTTCTCAATGTGTTTGTTATCATTTGCTCTCCAATTCTTCTTAACTTTTCCCTTTTTCCCCCTTTTTCTTTGTTGTTGTAAAAGGAACAACTTGATGGTGCTGGCATTGAGCTACCAAGTCTTTATAAGTGGATTGAAAGCCAGGCTCCTTCTAATTGTGGCACTGAAGCTTGGCAAAGACGAATACACTGGATAGGGTCTCAGGCGACTTTTGATTTCACTGAGTCAAAAGCTGATGCTGAGAAATTTTTGCAAACCCATAGACCTGTAAGAAGGTATGTTTCTGTCCTTTATTGTGGACCAGGAAGCTATGCCTATGACACTAATCAATATTCATATATCCATATGTGAGCTTAGACGACATGGTAAGCTATTGGAGGAGGGTGCTAGTGGGTTTCTGCAGAAGAAACTAACTGTGGATGGAAGCAAGGACAATGTAACAGAGAATTCAGAAGTTGATTGGTCTTCTCTGAATAAATTGTTTTCTGAAGGGACCTCTACGGACTGTGTTTCCTTTGGAAGTAAGAGTTGGTCATCTGTTTACTTGGCCAGTACGCCCCAACAAGCTGCAGAAATGGGTCTCAAATTTCCTGGTGTCAATGAGGTGCGAATATTTGTCCACGTTTAACTAGTTACTGTATAATGTTTCCTTTTGCTAATGCTCCATCACAAGTTGTCTAATTTTTCGAAAGAAAGACCCAGCCAAACTTAATGTCTCTACCTATTATCATCTGCAAACTGACCACTTTTACCAGGTGGAGGAGATTGATGATATTGATGGCGATTCTACTGATCCATTTGTTGCTGCTGCTATTGCAAATGAAAAAGAACTTGCTCTTTCCGAAGAACAGAAGAAAAACTATAGGAAGGTGGAGCAGTTTTTTATTGCAAGTTGAAACTTTAGACTTTTCAGTGCAGTCTGGATCTGGTAGTGATTGTCATATTCCTCAATATTTTCTATACATGGATTTTGAGTTGTCTATTTTACCTTTGATGCCGCTTGCAGAATTATCTTAATTTTATTGCAAGAGAGTCATGGGACATTTTGTATTGTCATATACTTAACATGTAATGGCAGCAGTGTCCTTATGATTGGTAGCTGTGGTTTATAGCCATGTTCCTACTATGGAGTTGGTTGTAACCTTTTTTTGCTACAGTATGAAAAACAGTTATATCTGTGACTGTTACAGTGGCTTGAGTTATCATTTAACTTTTAGGTAATATAGTTGACATAATATATGTGGACAGGTCAAAGAAGAAGATGATGCGAATGTTGACCGGAAGCTTCAAAAACATTTGAAATGGAGGAGATATAGGAAGAGACGTAAACAGGTCTGTTCTTCATTTCTTGTTGCTCCTCATTCTTTTGTATGTGGATGCGGAGGCATTCAAGCCAAATAGAGTTTAGATCAAGGGTACAGAGACTCACATTGAGTGGGAGTTTCCGGCCATCAGAATTATTGTTGTCTGTGTTGCATTTAATGGTTATTTAGAGTTGCCAGAATCTTTGGTTGTTTGTAGTTCCCGGAAGATTTTGATTCCTACTTCTACATGCTGAAATAGACATTCTTGATTATGATTATATTGGTAGATTCTATGGGGTGGAATTTTTCTTTTTCATTTTAAGCTTTGTTGAAGTACATCATCGACTTTGTTTGAATTGAATGTATTTATAATGAGTGAAGTCAAAATGTTGAGAGTAGACAAGTGACTTACAGGATATGAATAAGGCCTTAAGTAATTATACTGGTTTTGATATTCTTGTTGTTTGAATCAGGGAGTTAGTCCGAAAGAATTTGGCTTAGTTGATCAGCCGATAGAAAGTGACGTGAACATATCCCCAGTTTCAAATGACAATGAGAGCGGAATTGCTTGCCATAACTCAAAAACTGATTTTCCTAATGGTTTCAAAACATCCTATGATGTTGACAAGGGAAGCTTAACGAGCAATGGCACTTTGTACAAGCGTATGCTTGAGACTGAGGGACCAAATATTGAGAATAAGAGAAGTCGAACTGTTATACTTGACAGTGATGACAAATCTCAAGCGAAGGATTCTGTTTTCAATAAAGTTGAAGTTGAGGATCAAGCAGATTTGAAGGAAAATGCTGGTGAATTTGGGGCTGATTCTCTTCCTTCAAAGAATCTAAACGAAAAATTTCACTGTACTGCTTGTAGTAAGATTGCTGTTGAGGTATACCCGCATCCACTTCTGAAAGTGATCGTTTGTGCTGACTGCAAAGCCATAATGGAAGAAAAGATGAAAGTGCAGGTAAGCATATATAACTGTTATGCTGATCAGAGAATTTTATAGTTTTACCTTTCATTATAGTAGGCACTTGATATTTTGGGTACAACATGCATACATCTTGCTTGGCAGCTAGATTGTCTTTCTTTTTTTTAGGTTACTTAGCAGCTAGATTGTCATTCTACTTATCTGCACGTGATTTGGATTTGCTTGTTTCATTCATATGAAGTTGTTTGGCTTGGCTTTTAAATATCTATTTTTTATTCTTTGACCTATTAACAGGTTTATGACATCTTATATACTTTTTGTCTTTCAGTTAATAATAACAAAGAGGGAATACAAATAAATGATGCTTTTGATTTTTATTTTTTAACTTTTTTTTTTTTATTTTGGTTTTGCAACCAAACTGCTCTGTCGGGTTAATGTTTGATTGTTTGTTTCATGTTGGAGATTCTATTGACATGAGGTCTCATGGCAGGATCCTGATTGCTCTGAGTGTTATTGCGGATGGTGTGGAAGAAGCACTGACTTAGTAAATTGTAAATCATGCAAGATATTATTCTGTTTGATTTGTATAAAGGTGAACATTGGTACAGAATATTTGTATGAGATTCAGCCCTCCAGCTGGCAATGTTGTTGTTGTCGCCCAGGTCTTTTGCAAAAGTTGACATTAGAACTTGAGAAGGCAATGGGTGTGGGAAGATTGAACGATACTAGCTCTGAAAGTGATTCGGACAATTCTGATGCAGATGTGGATGTTTCTTTCAGGTATAATGCTGTCAAAGTGTTAGATTGTGTTCTGCAAGTTGATAAATAGTCTGTTTTTTTTTTTTGTTTTGTTTTTTTTTTTTTGGTTTTTTCTTTTTTTTTTTGGGTGTGGAGGCGAGAGGGATAGTTTTATTTTCCAAATGCTAGATGTATTCATAATTCAAGGCATATGTTTATTGGCTATTCTATGGCATAGACATGCTGTTCACGTTCCAAAACAACGATGTGGATTTAGCTTTATTGAATTGTCCAGTCTCTCTTCTAATGTTCGAGCTATCTTCTGTCAGCTCTATAAGAAAACGAAAAAAGAATATTCGAAGGATCCTTGATGATGCTGAATTGGGAGAAGAGACCAAACGAAAAATTGCAATTGAAAAGGTACTCGCTTATCGCCTTTTTCATTCTGCCTTTCTATGAGAAAGTGAAAGATTGGTTTGTGATCTATTTGTGTGTGATTGTGTGTGTATTTCAAATTTGGACTTGCTCAAAACAATGCTGTTTTCCCACTTTTGCAGGAACGTCAAGAACGCTTGAAGTCTTTACAAGAACAGTTTTCGTCCAAATCTAATGTTATGAGCTCTGCAGGCTTTAATGGGAATTTATCAGAAGATGCTAGCATAGAAGTACTTGGTGATGCATCAAAGGCTTATATTGTGAATGTTGTGAGGGAGAAAGGTGAAGAAGCTGTCAGAATTCCTCCAAGCATTTCAGCAAAACTGAAAGTCCATCAGGTTTTCTTTTCTGTTCTTCAATTTGTATGAATCTTCTCCAGATTGTTGCTTGTGCCAGTTTATTTTCCTTGAAGTACCCTGTTAATTTAATGATCTGGTTGGTGTGTAATAACCTTGTGATGTCAGCATCCTAAGTAGATTAATAGATTACTTTATTACTCATTCAGCTTGTAGGTCCCCTCTAAAAAATAAAAGTTCAATATTCGGTATAAGTGCCTCCAAGGCTGGGCCTCGGCCCTAGACATCGGACTGGCAAATTGGATATGTTTTTGATCCACTAACTTATTTTGTTCAGTTGTCACTTTCAAGAATCGGACTTCTGCGCTTGGACCTACAAGTCCTT
Source organism: Artocarpus hirsutus (assembly GCA_946598075.1). Taxonomy (NCBI): domain Eukaryota; kingdom Viridiplantae; phylum Streptophyta; class Magnoliopsida; order Rosales; family Moraceae; genus Artocarpus; species Artocarpus hirsutus. The sequence goes on along the minus strand of CAMOHE010040398.1, from coordinate 37,071 downwards.
AGGTTATTCTTTATTTTATTTTATTATTTTTTTTAAACGTTGCATTTCATGTTGGCCTGGCCTAGCTTAGAGCAAATTTGTGCTTTAAAGTGAAGTTAATTGGAAGGGAGTTGTGGGAAAGGGCGTCCATTTCTGAAAATTCCTGATATGGTTTTCATGTCTTATCTTTCATAGCTAGAAGCCTAGAACATAGTCATTGCAACCACCAATAGGATTTCCAGTATGTAATATCACTGTGTGTTTACTTTTTTACGAGTTTAACTTGATATCTGTTCTTGTTGATATATTTTTTACAAATATGTGTTCCCTGGATATTTTTCAGATTTCGGGAATTAGATTTATATGGGAAAATATTATACAGTCAGTCAGAAGAGTGAAATCCGGTGATAAAGGTCTTGGTTGCGTTCTAGCTCATACAATGGGCCTTGGTAAAACATTTCAGGTATTATGCTAAATCATTAAGAAACTTTTCTCCTCCCTTTTACATCGTAAATTTTGTAACAAATGTATTTTATGCATTATGTGTCTATATGAATATTATGTACGGTATTTTAGCATCTAGAAGGTGCTCCATTTAATCAAGCTCCTTGTTTAGTTATTTCTTTTTTTATCTTCCTCGCATGCGAAATGTTTATAATCAATAAACAACTTTTGGAATAAGAATTAGAATGCTGATAGTACAGTGGCAGGTTTTATACAGACGATAGTGTCAGTTTAAGTACATTTGTATGATAAGTTTTAGTCTGTTGTGCCATTAACCACGATGAATCTATGATAAATTTAGTGGTGTCTTAGGGAAGATATAATGCATGTTCTTTCTGTTCTTGTAGGTCATAGCTTTTTTGTACACTGCAATGAGATGTGTTGATTTGGGATTACGAACTGCTCTTATTGTCGTGCCTGTGAATGTGCTACATAATTGGAGGCAAGAGTTCTTGAAGTGGAGACCATCTGAAGTAAAGGCGCTACGTGTCTACATGCTAGAAGATGTGTCAAGGTTTGATCAAGTATACATCAATTTTTTAACGTATACTACACTTCTATTCATTCGTTATTTTCTGGAACATATGTCTATCTTTATGGTAAGTCTTGCTTTATACTTTATAGCAATTTATCTCTGTCGTCTGTTTTATGTTTTGGAGTATGCCTAGTTATGGATAATCTTAATGTATCGTTGCTTTCTGGAAAATTTCTTCCTCTTGAATTTGTGTCTTTATCGAAGAGTTTTGGTCTAGAGGTGATCTCTTTAGCAGTTAATTATATGACATTAGGTATTTGCATGGTTTAACATTCCACATTCTGCCTCTCTCTCTTTCCTAGAATGTTCCATGGTTTCTCTTGCTGGGTAAACTGTAAAGCCAAAACTACAATTGGTAGAACTTATACATGCTACAGAACACTTGGATGGTTTAACATTTTTCTTCTCTCTCTTTCCTAGAATGTTCCATGGTTTAACTTGCTGGGTAAACTGTAAAGCCAAAACTACATCTAGTTGAACTTATACATGCTGCAGAACACTGGGGCACACTCAATTTGTAGGCCCTACTTTAATAAAATTATACACATTTTGTTGTTGAACTGTGAATAGTTTTCGTGGTAATTGCCATTTAGTTTTTCTCTTCTTTAGGGTTCACAGGGATGCACATTCAAGTAGGTAGAGATGGTTATGAAAAAGAATGATTCCGCTATTATATTCTTTTTATGTTTATGGCTCTTATCTCTATTCTTGTCTTTTCTGACGTGTCATGGACATTAAAACCTTTTGTCAGGGAGAGAAGAGGAGAGTTACTTGCAAAGTGGAGAGCCAAGGGCGGTGTATTCTTGATTGGATACACTGCTTTTCGGAACTTATCCCTTGGAAAGAATGTGAAGGACCGGAACATGGCTAGGGAAATTTGTTATGCCTTGCAGGTTTTTGATGTTGATATTTTCTCGTCTTCAAAAGCATTCCTACATATTTTGCAATAATTTTCTCTACTTGAACTCCCCTTTTTTTGCCCTTTGGTGCTCTGTCATATTTTTTTTTTTTGGTTATTATCATTTTGGTATATCTTCTGACAAATTTTGTTTTCACGTCTACATTTCTTACTATTTTATTTGTTGAATGCAATGTGCGTTTCAATTGTCAGGATGGACCTGATATACTTGTCTGTGATGAGGCCCATGTGATTAAAAATACTAGAGCTGATGTAACCCAGGCCTTGAAGCAAGTGAAATGCCAAAGACGGATAGCATTAACTGGATCGCCTCTACAGAACAATCTCATGGAATATTATTGTGTGAGTTCTTTTAAGAAGTATTAATTCTGGTAGATTTTCTACTTACATTGGTTTTAATTAGTGTTGAATATTTATATAAAACAGATGGTTGATTTTGTGAGAGAAGGTTTTCTTGGAAGCAGTAATGAGTTTAGGAACCGGCAAGACTCCTTTACTTGCATAATTATGGGTTCTATCTTAATTGTTTCGTTTAATTTTTGTTTCCAAGTGCTAATTCAACCGCCCATATTTGCAGCTTCCAAAATCCCATAGAGAATGGTCAACACACTAATTCAACTCTGGTTGATGTGAAAATTATGAATCAAAGGTCTCATATCCTCTATGAACAGTTGAAGGGCTTTGTGCAAAGAATGGATATGACTGTGGCGAAGGAGGACTTACCTCCTAAAACCGTGTTCGTAATAGCTGTGAAGCTTTCTCCCTTGCAGAGGAAATTGTATAAGAGATTCCTTGATGTGCATGGATTTTCTAATGACAAAGTCTCTAGTGATAAGATAGGGAAGAGAAGTTTTTTTGCGGGGTACCAGGCCTTAGCACAGGTTCAGACTTGCATGTTTTCATGTTCCTGGCACATTGCATAATTCCATTACAATGTGAATACTTAAAAATACTTGTGCATGCATGTGAGCATGTTTGATTGTAGTCATACATTTATACCTAGGGAAGATTTTGCTCTGCATATATAAGTTATCATGAAAAAGAGAGATAGTCATAGTGATCTAGTTTGATACATTCTCAAAATGTAGACATGGTGTATATTTTTAATAATAAAAATTTAAACTGCGTTTGAACATGAACATTTGGAAACGACATGTCCTGGATTCATGTGCAAGCTGTTTTTATTTACAATATTTTTCGACATGCAGCATGTCACGTAATTATTGCAAACATAACAAACGCAGAACATTTTCTTGTATTGCAAACTTTCATTGATAGTCAATACCGGCTAGTGCTCCCAAAGGGCTTCTATGAAGCATTCTTCTACTTGACCTGGGTGGGAGGCAGCTTTCTTAGATCTGAAGGTCTCATTTACTTAATTTTCATGTAAAATTCTTTTTATTTTTTTCCTGATAAGACTATTTATTTGACAATAATTTTTTCCTTTCTCTTGTTCGTGATAATTGGACTTAGACGTCATTAAAATGATGTGAAGCAAGATGTTTACGTAATATTTGAGTCTTTGGTATATTGTTATTTTTAATCTTTTGGGGAAAAACCATAAATGAACTAAGTGTATAAATTGCTTTGTCATTTCTAACACTAGTATATTGCACGTTGCGTGACGCTTGTTTAGATATGCTGCACTTTCAGTGTAAAGCTTATGATCAATGGAAGAATTATGCAAGGCATACATGTGTGTTTGTTATTTTGCCTCTTTCTCTTGTCCGTAGTTCTTATGAAATGTTGTGTTTCCCGTAATAGATATGGAACCACCCTGGCATATTGCAATTGAAAAAAGACGACAAAGACTCTGTAAGGCGTGAAGACACTGTTGAGAATTTTCTGGCAGATGAGGGCTCTAGTGATGAAAACATGGACTACAATGTGGCTTTCGAAGGCATGTTTTCTCATCACCTGTTTTTCTAAATGATATATGTTTCAATAGAATTTGTACTTATCGCAGTTTTCTGTGACAATTAACTTTTAGCAGTTATTTTTATGAAATTGTACGCGTATATACATGTATATACCATCTTGTAACTGTAGTCTAAGGGCTTCTTATTCTTCTGCAACTTAAAAGAGCATTCTTACTGAGGAGATTCCAGCTTTCGTTTCCAGCTTTCTACAAACAATTTCTGGAATCTATCGCTTACCATATTCTATTATTCTTGCAGAGAAGCAGAAGAATTTGAATGCGGTTCTTCCTGGAAAAAATGATGATGGCTTTCTCCAAAAGGTAAGTTTGAATGGATTAGTTTGTCAAATTATTTCTCATCCGTTTGTATTTCATTATCATTTAAAAATAGACAGTGTTGGAACTTTCATTTGGTGATTTCTCAACCATTGTTTTTCATTAGTCATGCCTTCACGGTGCATTCTTTTTGTCCAATATGGTGTACGTATTGACAAACAACTCACGAATTTGCATCATTCATTCCTGCTTTCATACATGCATAAACTTTCGTTTATCTCTCTCAGGGCTGGTGGAATAATCTTCTTCATGAAAATAGTTATAAAGAGCTTGATTACAGTGGAAAAATAGTTTTGCTGCTTGACATTCTAGCCATGAGTTCTGATGTGGGTGATAAGGCATTGGTTTTTAGCCAGAGTATACCAACTCTTGACGTAATAGAACTTTATTTGTTGAAGCTACCTCGACCAGGAAGGGAAGGGAAATTTTGGAAGAAAGGAAAAGATTGGTATAGGTAAGTATATTAGCAGAAACAATTTCAATTGACAGATGTGCATGTTTCTCTTTGCAAGCATCTTATGTTTTAAACTACTTGTTTTGATTCAATAGTTTCATCATTGATTTGTTGGTTTGCCCTAGGAAGTTATTTTGCTGTCCGGTGATAATTTGTGCATTCCACAAGGCACAAGATGGGCAGCAACTGGCAATTGTCATGGCATCCCACAATACAGTTTCTTGGATATGGCTAAAAATTTGGAAGACATTTTCTAGGCTGCATTTATTTTTGTTACTTTCTACGTTCTTCCCCTTTTTGAATTTTGAGCAAATGTTGAAAACGCAGCTTACTTTCAGCTACCTCCGTACCCTTTTTTTAACCCTTTTGTTTTCTTGTTTTCGTATTTCGTTATTGTTTCCCTTTTTTTGCCATCATTCATTAAGCATCTATCTTGATTGAAATTCTAATTGCACGGCCTCTAAATGGTACATTTTCAAATAATATAAGTGAATTGTCTACTGTGGCCTTGCAAACTTGTTTTAACCTATTTTATGCTTGCTCTTCAGGTTAGAAGGTAGAACGGAAAGCTCAGAAAGACAAAAGCTGGTTGAGAGCTTTAATGACCCCCTAAATAAGCGGGTGAAATGCTGTCTGATTTCAACCAGAGCGGGATCTTTAGGGATTAATCTTCATGCTGCTAACCGCGTAATCATAGTTGATGGTTCTTGGAACCCGACTTACGACCTTCAGGCTATATATAGGGCTTGGAGGTGGGTTTGGATATGTGCTTTTACGGTACTTGGGACACATTTTGATTTAAAAAAACCTGCTTGCCTTTTAGATGGATTTTGGTAGCATCATATTGTGTAATTTACAGGCTGTCTTGCTTCCATGGAGTGAATGTTGATGGAAATTTGAGCTTTTTGAGTGCCAAAAGTTAAAGGCTTGTGGCTATGGCCAAGATTCAGAAGGAAATCTTGGTTCCTGGGGTTAGGTTTTCAGATATCTAATGAAAAGGCGAACAGTTGGAGCGACGAATAGTTCCATCAAGAGAACTAGTAGACTTATGCATGTATACAATAGGCCATATGAAAGGGAAAAATGCCGCAATAAAATCTAAAATTTAAGTGCTGCTAGAAGAGAATTGTGCCCCAAGCTGTGCATATAGACTAGAGAACAATGACGTGATCTTTTGTATGAATTTTCATTTGAAAGTTTAAAATAGACGATGAATTCTAGGGTGGCTGCATTTCTCAGCAAAACGTACTTATAAATAAATCTTTTGTTCCATAATTGTAGGTATGGTCAAAAGAAGCCAGTGTTTGCTTACAGATTGATGGCATATGGTACTATGGAGGAGAAGATTTATAAGCGTCAGGTAATGGCTGAACAAATTGCAATTATACGTTGCCTATAACTCCATGGAATTTTAACGAAAAGACATTTCAACAGGTAACAAAGGAGGGTCTAGCTGCTAGGGTTGTAGATAGACAACAGGTGCATAGGACAATGTCCAAGGAAGAGATGTTACATCTCTTTGAGTTTGGAGATGATGAGAACTCAGAAACTTTGACTAATCTCGATCAAGAGAATGGGCATGTAGAAAAATCGACCATGAGTGCAAAAGTGGGCATTTTCCCCAAGCAGAAGATGCCTGCCGCGCCTGGAAGTTGCTCATCTGACAAGCTGATGGAAAGTTTACTTAGCAAGCATTCTCCAAGGTATATCCTTTGCGACTTATGTAGCAGTTCTTAGCGACAAATTTGACGCGTAAGTGCTATTTAATGTGTCGTTCATTTTTTCTGTTCCTTTTTTCTTCACCACAAAATTTGAAATATTTGTAATATTTATCAGCATCAAGTAGCAGGGTGTTCTTTTTTTTTTTCAATTATTATCCATTTAGGTTTTAAGAATTTTGGTGTTGCCATGTTACTTTTAAGATGCTCTCTCTTCTCATATGTTCGTTTTTCTTTCAGCTGGATTGCCAATTACCATGAACATGAAACCCTTCTGCAAGAAAATGAAGAGGAGAAGCTATCCAAGGAAGAGCAAGACATGGCTTGGGAAGTGTACCGGAAAACATTTGAATGGGTGGAGGTACAGCGAGTTCCTCTCAGCGAGAATGCGACAGAGCAAAATCAAGCCATGTCAAAAGCTGTGCCAGAGGGACCTGATATGAGCAGCCTTAGGCGATCAAGCATTAGGAACCATGTGGTGGTGCGGAAATGCACTAACCTGGCTCATATGCTGACCCTTAGAAGTCAGGGCACGAAATCTGGTTGCAGTACCGTGTGTGGGGAGTGTGCCCAGGAGATAAGTTGGGAGACCCTGAATCGAGATGGCAGACCGTCAAAGTGAAGAAAAGGTGGTCAGATTCTTTCATGGCTTAGTCTAACGTGATTCATTGGTTTTTGTTGTATATGGCCGCTGTGTTGAGTTCAACGTCCTTTTGAACATAAAGTTGATGCATCTTTTTTCTCTTTTTTTTAAGATAACAGGTTCCTTTTAGAAACGTAAAAAAAAAAAAGGGTTGAGTGGTCGCGCGCGGGGAAGGTATTTTGTAATCCATTCATATTTGTGAAAGTGGTAGTCAGAGCGTAATAGTCTCATTTATCACTCCCCATAGAGCAATGAAAAGCGTGGATACGTGAACAGGTGTATTCTAACAGCATGCATTCCTTGACGTGTTTTACTTATAAGTGTAACTTGTAGCTTATTTGGGAACTTATATAAGTTAATTCGAATTGGTTTTGTTGTAGTGTTTCTCATAGAATTTGTTTTACCATAGTATTTTAGGTTTCGAGCTATGTTCTTGAACGGATTATTAATCTTTACTGATAATCCCACCATTGCCCTGTTTGTTGCTTTGTTTTAGACCAATGGGTTTTTTTAGGTTCAAAAATTACATGTTATGACACATATTTAAAGTTGTATTTGTTTATATCACATTTATAAAGGTTCATGTCATTGTGCCACAAATAAACATATATGGCATTTATGAAAATTCCCCATTAACTATCACTAAAGTGTGGACTTGTGGGCCTGTGGCTTAGAATTACCGTCTCGTAGGCTGTCCAAACACGCAGATTAACTTACCCATTAGGACAATGGTATAACCACGAAAAAAAGAAGATGAAGCAGAAGAAAGAAGAGAGCAGAGCAAAGTACTCTCTCTCTCTTTCTCTCTGATTGTTTTGTGCCAGAGATGTTTCAACGTTCCAAAATGCATCCACAACATATACAATTTAGATCGTATTCTCTTTACTGGAATGATGAACAGATAGTTCATTACATGCAACAAGTCAATCACTCCATAGACTGATCAAGCACAATAGCAATCGATAGATTGTGTAGAGGGAGAAACAAGTTCAGTATCTCTTTAATGGCCAGGCAAATTTGCTGAGAATGGTGTATTTCCATGCTTCCAGAGATGGCACTCCTTAGACCACCTTCCAAATGACATCTCTACAAATTCAGCGCAACTTACTGAAACCACATTGGTCACGCATTCTGCTTCCAGAAGGCCTTCTGCTGCAGCATGGATGTGCACCACCTCAAAGATTTATACACAAACTTTCAGTCTGTTTGCATTCAGATTTGCAGAATTTGTGGAATATCTATGGCAGCTATGATAACTAAAGCTTAACCACTCTTACAAGATGGCTACTCTCATTAAAAGAAGGGAATTAATGGTCAAGTGGCAATTTGGTATGACAAAAATGTCATCTTTCATCGCCTTCCCAATTATCCTTCTCCTTTGGTCCAGTTGGTCCTTCCTCACCATAGAGCTCGGTTGGAAATAAATCGAAGATGTTCTCCACAGAAAATCGGAAGTAGAATGGAAGCAGATTGAGCAACTTGTCTAGTTCAGATTTGGAGTCATAAACTATGGTTGGGCCCCACTCCCTCATATACTGCAGCCAACATGGTTCTGTAACAACTCCACCAAGATACTCAGCTGCAACAATCTGATACTTGGTACTTGAATCAATGAAGTTGTCACTTCGAGCAACATCATTTCTCGCCCCAATTCCAAACTTCGTTGACCCCTGAATGTAAGTCCCAGGGTGAGGGAAGCTAGCATGACCATGTCTCGAAGCATAAACGACTGCCTTGTTCCCTTGAATGAACTCCAAGTCATAAGCGTCCACCCATCTACCACCACTGTGTTCCGAGAAGTAAATTTGCCAGAGTTCTCCAGTAAAGTTGCTCACACGCAGGGTGTAGTGCTCCCAATCACCCACATGTTCCCCTATTTTGTTCAGTTCAATGGTCATCAGACCACCAACTCTAATGGTGGCTGGTCCATTAAAAGGGCAAAACACCCACATAGCTATATCGGTAAAAGTCCCTCCTAGTGCCGGTTTCACATGAACATAGAGCTCTGAACTCTCCATATTTCCAGACTTGATACGATTTTTGGCATCATCATCACTTGGCAAATCAATCCAAAACTCACCATCATTTTTTCCTCCTTCAGGCAAATTCGCGCCTCCAAAATCAATAGGCTGACCCTTCTCGGAACCATCTCTGTACAGAAGTGCCCCGTTCTTGAAAAACCATTGCACTGAGGAGGACAAATAGGTTTCATTGGGATGGAAGAATAAAGTAGGTCCATAATGCTGGATAAGTGCATGAATTTGGTCTAGATTTGGCATCCCATGTAGGTTGGGATCCCCGTTCTTCAAGCATCTGATATTTATGTCATCCTCGGAAGCCAGGTACCTACTGCAGAAGAATGTGCCCACAGAAACACCTTTGCACCACATTCCCCTCTCGCAAGGCATCATGCTCCATACCCGAAATGAGTCCTTGGATTTCGAATCCACGGAGAAAATTAAATCACTTGTTTCACAGCTCTTGGTAAGATCTTCTCGCACGCATCGAACTTCATCAACGTTAGGCTCCACAGGGTTGTTAGTGACCACAAAACCCATGGCTCTATAACCCCTTGGTGGTTTTGGCATCCAAAAATAGCCATAGTCATTACTGCCCGAGTCTGAACTCCAGAGTAAAGTATAGTTAATGGGCTTCTTCAGCGCCGGAGACTCCAATGCTGGGTCTTGAATACATCTGACTTCTGGCTTTGGAGACGTGGCTTCACGAGCCACAAGAACGTAGCCTCTCAATGGCTGGTCATTTGACTGGCAATAGTAACCAAGGCAGGAAAAGCCCTCTGGAACGTCCACGGGCTTGAAAAATGAAACCCCCTTTGATTTTCCACGTACAGGTCTGCAACTCCAAAGCCTCTGAAACTTGGTTATTTTCTCAACTTCAATCTCTCCAAGAGATATTCTTCCAGTAGCAAAACCTTGTCCTAAGCAAATACAAATACACGTATTTTAGTAAGGCGAGTGACAGGAGAGCTTTTAGAATATCCAGGCAAACAAAAATTTAACTGTAAATTTTCTTTTCTAATTTTTTGTTGCAAGAAAGACCCTTATGTCCCATATTGACAGAAACACCAACATTCAGCCCTGCAGTTGCTTCAAACTGGTGGATGAACAAGTTCCAAAACAACAGGGAAAAAAAAAAAAACCCTCAGAATTTCAGGTTGACTTCCAAGGATTTTATCATATGATACCAACTACCTGAATGTGTTGATCATAGCTTATCTAGAACTTAATCAAAGTCCATATAGACTCTCCAAATTTTTCACCAGCATAAAAATAAACGTTAAACGACATATCATACAATAATACAAAAAGTGGCACAGTTTCAAAGTCTTGCGCTTTGCAACTAAGAGAACTTGAAGAATCAAGGCACAGACAATTCACAAGTTTTTTTTTTTTTTTTTTTGCTAATTTTTTTTAATTATTATTTTGAACACAAAATATCATAAAATAGGAAGTTCAAAGAAGGCAGTTACGAATTTTAGATTCATGAAAAAAAATGTAAATTTTAGACCTTGTTGTTAAGATTTTTCCAACGATTAATCCAAAGTTAGATGGCTGGTATGACTGATGGCCCACAAATTATGAAAAACAAAAGAATATGAAGTTCAGGGCCGCCAAAGACTAATGTTAAGAGAGAAAGTCAAAGACCCAGAAGGAAAGAAGAAAGCATATTCTTCTACAACCAACACCTACTCATCCAAAATTCTGACCATATTAAACATTAAAAACAATACCAAAAAAATGGAGACAAAAATTCATCAAGCTGGAAAAATTAATCCACAGTTTTTCGAGAAATCAATTTATCAAAAGGCAAGTTATGGTTAAGAAAAAACCAAGCTTTAACCAAAATTTATTTTTATTTTTTTATTTTTTTCCTTATCATACCTTCAGGCCATGATGGAAGTGGTGAAGGAAGAGAGAAAGGTTGAGGCTCAAGCAGAGAGTAATAACAGCACTCTGGCTCACTGTTCCAACACCAACACTCACACCCAAACATTTTTTTTCCTTAATTTACCCAAAACTCCCACAAAAAAAACTTAACAATCCGAACAAATTTTTGTTCCAGGTTATGATCCTCGGATCACTTTACCTTTGTTCTGTGTTGAGGGAAAAACAGAGAGAAGAAAGAGAGAGGGCTCTCTCTGTCTCTCCCTACAATTCAAAGAGAGACAGAACAGAGAGAGAGTGCTTAATAGAATCAAACGTTTATAAGAGTGAAACAAAACAGATTAAGGCGTGTAATTCAAGACTGTCTTTCTTCTGGGTTCGTTGGGTTTTAGAGAGAGAAAGACTTGTTCAGCCGTAGAGAGAGAGAAGAAACCGGGTGGAAGGCAGGTTAAGCTGGCTAACTGATAAATCAATAAATATTCCATAATGAACAAATCAATACGACAAAATAAAGATTAAAATTTATTATTATTATTATTTTGCGTGTGACGAATAAGGGAGGTGTTTGTTGCCGGCAGCTCGTTTTGGTTAATTTGAGCACGCCTTTCATGTTCAGTGACGGAGTTAGAAAGTTGTCGGGTGTGGACCCCATTAGAGAGTGGTTTATTATAAACAATAGATTGCTTTTCTTGAAAAAATAAAAAGCTATATCTTTTAATTATAAGCCAATTATATAACGATATATTTTCATTTTTATTGTTTTTTAATTTATTTTTCTTTTTTAAGAAACTGAGTAAGTATTTTTTAAATTTAAAAACCTTATTTTGATTTTATTTTTTGTTGGATAAAAAATATAAAAATAAAACAAAAATACTATTAATTGGCAGATTATGTTTCAAAAAATATAGTTAAAAAATATATTAACAGTCAAAAAGTTATAAAACTTAAGATTTTTTTAAAAAAAACTTGTTGCTTTGTTTTAGGAATTTTTTTGGTTCTTAAACGTATAAATTATCTTTTCATAGCTGTTTAAAGGTAATTATGTTGTTTGTGACTAATTTTTTATTTATAGAGATGAAACTTAAACAAATTTTTTAAATTCAAAATATTATGTTATATAATTTCTAAAAATAAAAGAACAAATTAGAAAATAGTTAAAATTAATAGGTATAATTATGTAATTAATTTTTTTTAATTATTAAGCATAACATATTTATAATTTTGTTTTGTAAATAGAAACACAATGATATATTTTAGTTAGAGTACAATTATGATTTTTCTCATGATTTTATAAAAATTTTTAGGAGAAGACAAATTTTAAAAAATTAAGTTGGGAACATGCCTCCGCTGAAAAGAATATGCAGCTGCGCCACTGACTTATACTTGGAAAGTTGAAACTTGTAAAAAGCTTCTATTTTTTTTTTTTAATTTCAATTTCATTATTGAATGATTGCTTATCCAAAAAAATAAAAATAAAAAATAGAAGTAAAAAAAGATTCACCATTAAAATATTACCTTTAACAAAAAGCAATGGTGATTGTACCTCAATAACCTTTTGATTTGTTTGAGGGGGGAACAACCTCTTTGATGTGATGGGTGCTCGCACGCTCTTAATTTTTATTTATTTGATAAAAATCCATAATAAAAATCTTCAAGGGGAAAAGCAATAGTTGGATAGGATTAATCCGTGAAATAGAAAGAAAAATTGGATTACATTTAGGAAACAAATGAGTTAAGGTTCACAAAAATAGAAGGAAGATAACTACAATTTAATAGCTCTTTTTTTTCTTTTTTTTGAAATGTTTAATTTTCTCTTTCACGTAAGCATTTCTTTATTAACATCTTTACACATTCTAGTTTTGAAATCGAGATAATCTTGTATAGTATACACCGCCTAAAATAATAGGGAAAATACATTTGAAAAAAGAATAATTTTAAAAATATGTTTGAGAAATTAATTGAATTTTAAAGTTAGAGCTTAAACATTATAATATATAAAAGTTTTATATTATAACAAATTATTATAACATATAAAAATTTTATATTATAGTAAATTAAAATTAATTCTTAACTTGCTTTTCAAATAGCATAAGTCTTTGGGGGTGTTATTTATGTTTCTGAGAAAAAATTAAAAAAAAGGTGGTGCGTATGTTTAAACAACTTTTTTAATAAATATCTTTGAATTATACGCGAAAAAGTTATGCAGAAATGATTTGGCAGATGATCTCACCCATAATTTAATGATTATAATTGCACCCTTCACCAAAAACAATCATAATTGCTGATGAATAGGAGAAATAGAAAGCCTGCAAGCAACCTCTTCTTCTTCTTTTTATCAATAAAAAAAAAAAAAAAGTGTTCTTCTTCTTCTTCTTCTCTTTCTCTCTCTCTCTGTCTCTTTTTAATTTTTATTTTTTTTTATTGTTTTGGCTCGGACAGACATCTTATCGACAATTGGCACGTGGACACATGCACATGGAACAATTCATGAGGAATTAATGATTGAATTAAAAATGAGTTTTTTTCCTGTTGCTTGAAAAATATACATATCCACTAAAATCTGCTTGGTCATTTGAAAAGTAATGTTTTTTTGAAATGTGAAAAGTAATGTTTTGCCTAAATATAAAATAGTGATGGTAAAATACCGTTCTGATAATCATCATCATATCCATTTGAGAAATTATGAATTTAACGTCATGGAGAACACTCTCTAAAAGAAATACGAGTAAAATGCTTCCTATAAGAGACCTAAAATAAATATTTTATCTTGCTATCATCCAACAATCGGTGCTTTTTATGTTCAAATCCTTTGCTACAAGAATAACCATAATCATTCTAATAAAAAAGACAAAAAAAAAAAAGGAAGAAGAAGAGAAATTCTTCAAAGATCAACAAAAAGATTTCGTGAAGTCGTTTGCATTGATGTCCTAATCCTTAAAATAATTATTTATTTGGTCACCGGATGAAACAAGAAGGCAACCCATTGATGTTCTAAAAGACAAAATATTAAAGAGGAAAAATGAATTTTTTTTTCCTTCAAATTTTCTTGCTATTTGTTGGTACAAGATTATTCGTCAACTCTACCTTCGATTCACAATTCGTTTTCTTAATTTTTAGGAATACAAATTCCGTGCACGTTTTGTCATATAATTTTCAACCCATTTAAACACCTTAAACGATTAATCAATAATAGAGTCCAAAATTGACTAATATAGACAAAATTGCCAGCTTCTTTTTACTCTTACTCGTATTGAATCTTCACTTAATCGTACACAAGAAAACAATCTGCGGAATTAGTTAAAATTCCCGTCCATCTCCCAATGTCAAGGTCAAGAACAAGAAAAACTAACAAAATCATACCCTTTCTTTAATGTTAAGGTTTAATGTTAAGGTTTATGTACCGTTCGGTGAAAGTGTTTAGAGCGTTTTAAGTGGTTTTGAGCTTATAGGCCTACAAAAATAGACGTTTAATAGACAGTTTTTAAATTGTTTAAAACGGTAAGAATCGTTTAAAACAAGTTAAACTATTAATTTTAAAGACTTAACCCCCTTAAGTTTTAGTTATTTTGAATTATTTTCTATAGTAAAAATTATTCACGATTTTTTTTATAAACCATAGTTTTCTAGATATTAGTTTTCGTTTTAAAGCTAACTTGACGTTTTATTCTTGTTTCAAAACTTTACATTCCAAACGTTAGTTCAAAATCACCATTTAAGCTATATGATTCAAATCATAAAGTTTAAAAAACATCATTCTAAAACCTAGGCACTAAACAAACTCCTCGTGTTGTTGTATCTTTTATTTCTGCTGATTTATCCAAATGATTAGCACACTTTTGTAGTCATCCATTTAATGGCATAGTCTTATTCTCCATACCTCTCCATGCTAAGTCACATGATAAAACCAATGCCATTACGTATATATCCAAATCCAATCTATTTCTAACATCAAATAAGCAGATTTACCCAATTAAAAGCAGTCGAGGTATGTTTTGTTTTGTATTGTTTTCCCCTCTCTCTTCTCCTTTTAAGTTTTGTCAATGACTAGTTTGGAATCTGACCCAACGACGACATACTAGGCTTTGCTTAAACTAATGGATTATTTGGGTGCCCTTAAAATTAATTTCGTCTGCACCGAAAAAAAAAAAGGGCAAGATTTTCCCCCTTTCTTTTCCTTGGGTGTATCAATTAAGTTGGATCCCAATAGTTCTCCAGTAATTTTTGTCCGGTAACAGGTCGTAACACCATGATGTCCAAAGCAAATAAATATTAATATATATATGGGGGTATTTTTTCAAATTTTGCCATATATATATACATGATATAAGCATAATTAAGGCTGTTAATTTTGACACAACACAATGACACGATATGAAAACGACACTAGATAAACATGTTTAGATTGTATGTTTTTTAATTGGGCAATAAATGGTTTAGCACAAATAACAAGAAAATAAACAGGTTGGATTCGTGCTAATACTTCTAACACGTTTAATTAAACAGATCATAAATATGTCAACACGGCACGACACTACCTGCCTGTTTATAATTTTTTTTAATTTTTAGTTGATTGGGTCACAAACGTACCATATGTATGTTGTTATCGTATCAACCTGTCACCATCTGTTTGATAATCATGTTAATCGTATCGTATCATATTACATATACTATACATAAATCATGTTTATGTTTATATTTTTGACATATTTATTAAATGGTATTATATTTATGCTCAACCTAAATATATTATATTGTAAATGTACTGACATAAATACAGTGCGAACACAAATTTTACCACCCAGCATAACTATAATATTATTTCGTAAGGACTAAATCAAGTTGGTGAATGTCAAATCAATTTTTATGTCGTTGTCGTTTGTGCCGGTTGGGACGGGGGTGTCGCACAAACAATAAAGTAAGAGGCCGCCTTCTTGGACCGGCACCCTCCTAATTTTTTGCAAAAAGCAGTCTAATTGTGTTGTCTTGCGTGGCATCTTCGAAAGGAATTTGCGTTGCCAAGTTGCCAACTGCAAAAGGAAAAAAAAAAAAAAAAAAAAAAGAAAGCAAAAAAGAAAAAAAAACTGAAATGAACACCCTGTGAAAGCTTTATACAACCATGCAACTATTATTCAATTAGTGATTAAAACGTGAAGTTTTAGAATAACATAGTTTAATTTGTTAGGTATTTGGTGGGTTGTGACAGAAACCGAAAGCTTCTTTTTTTTTTTTGGATTTCTTTAATATACTTCAGAAATTTGTTTAAATTATTTGGTTTTAGTTTAACAGAGTGCAATAAAAATACATCTAGTTTTTTTCTAAAAACATTTCGAAAGAGGGAAATGAAGTTTTCAGTTAGATAAACACATTGAATAGTATGTGCAAAATATCCTTCTTATTGTTGGAGAATTTTTCTTGTCGTAATAATTCTATGGTGACGAGTGATGATGCTTTGTAATAATTCATGAAATACATATAAATATCAGATTTTAAGCTTTGATTTTTTTAATAAATTTGAGTGATTTTGATAAAATTTAAGTTAAAAAAACATGTATTACTCTACCATAAAAAAGTAAGTCTCTTCTATTTTACTTAAAAGAAAAAAGCGAGTGAACAGAAGTTGTTCAATAGATGAAACGACATTGATTAGAACCACATTAATAAATGTGATAAGAAAGCGACAGATCGTTTAACTGAAGTGATGTTATAAAATAAACGACATTGAAAATTTTCAACGCTATCGTCGTAGTGGAAGCCGCATTCTATATTTAAAAAAAGAAAAAAGAAAAACAAGAAGCACGTCGCTTTACATGAATAAAATCTGCATGTCAATATCCCCAGCAATCAAATTTATACTTTATAGTCAGAGACCACGTGTCGTTTGTTCAAGGCCAAGTATATATGCAAGTTTTATATTCGGAACTTCTCTAAGTGACAATTCCTTTGCATACAAACGAATTACCGAAGAAGACCATGAACGGTTCGTCCCCTAACAACTGAAATGACTTAACTCAGTTCACCAAATCGTAACAACACATCTTTCGATTAGCAAATTATATTTAAATGTTGAATGATAAAATTTATGGGTTATTATTTCTTAATTTTTCTCTCTGTTTTTAGAAACTATAAAAATATTTTTTGAATTTAAAAAACTAGTTTCAATTTTACCTCCGTACACTTTTCAGATAGAAAAAACGTACACTTTTCCGACAGAAAAAACGTAGAGATAAAACAAAGTCGTCTTTAATGAAAGGGAATTTGTTTATAAAATATATTTTTCTTATTGAAAAAAATTTAAA
The DNA here is from genome assembly GCA_946598075.1 of Artocarpus hirsutus. Classification (NCBI taxonomy): domain Eukaryota; kingdom Viridiplantae; phylum Streptophyta; class Magnoliopsida; order Rosales; family Moraceae; genus Artocarpus; species Artocarpus hirsutus. The sequence continues at coordinate 19,864 of CAMOHE010040398.1, read as the reverse complement.
ATTATTTTAAAATTTAAAAAGTCATAAAACTTAAGTTCTTTTTTTTTTTTAATTTGATGTTTTGTTTTACGGGTAGTTATATTGTTTTGTCTATTTTTGTCTACTTATAGAAAGGAAATTAAAATAACTTTTTCAAATTCAAAAATAACTTTTATAGTTCCTAGCAAAAAAAACAATTTGAGAAATAATTAAAAATAAAAGACATAATTATGTAATTAATTAACCCTAAATTTTATTTACATAAAAAAGAAGAAAAAGACAACAACCTAAAAAAGGACAATATAACAAATGATACGTCGTTTGTATGGAAAGACACACGACATGTCACAGAGATACAATTACATATAGGTTAATCAGTTCTTTATATAAAATGACATGCCCTCCGAAAGTCAACACTTGATTAGTATGTTTGGCAATTTATGCAAGCTATTGTTGTTATTGTTGTTGTTGTTATTTGGTATCATGAACGCTGAAATTTGTACATTTATACCTTATTTGGTTGATCTTGAACAGCAACACGACTGACTACACCAACTTAGAATCCCAGCAGAGATAAAATTACGTAAAAACTCCAAATTCAAAACAAACACAAAAGCAAGAGCTGAATCAGCATGGTCCGTGTTATTCTTATAGGCTACTTTAGAAAGGTTCCATCTTGGGCCTCTTGATCGAATTAGGCTTCTGTTCCATCCTTGGATCACGGCCTTCCAACGCCAAGCGATGCTCATTCTGCATCGGATCATGGTGCTGTGACAAGGAGTTATAATCCACTGGATGAAGCACCACAAACGGTAACGTGACGTAACCTCCCACGGTGACAACAGGTGGCAACGAAGGTGGTGCCGGTGGAGGTGCTGCATGGTGGACCCTGCCGTTGCTGATCACCTCCTTGCGATGAAAACTTCTGTGACAACCGCAGGCTTCGCAAAGAAAACCCTGTTCGGTCCCTTGCTCGCCGGTCGGTGAAAATTCACGGCAGCCATCAACAGCGTGGCTGCCTATAGAAACCGCATGGTTTCGCCGGCACTCTTTGTAGCTGATGGTGATTTTGCTCGGCTTTGTTTCTGTTTCTTGTGATAAAACCATTGAGGTTTGGTCACTTGACATGAGAAAGTATTGGACTACTTTTGATATGAATAAGCTAATTCATTTATGGTAGAATGTATTTATATGCGACTTAAATGTTTAATTTTGTTTTGATTTTAGTTATAGTCAGAGTGCGGTTATGTGTTTTCTTGTCGTAATGCCTGGATCAAGGGTTGCATGGCTGACGCATAAGACAAGTGTGAGATATTGTTAATTAATGTGATGAGCCAAAGATCATATAGCATTGATTTTCACGATTTAAATTGCTTTGGTAATTTTATTCTAAAATGATCCTTTGCTCTGTAATCAGCCTCCTAAGTGTCACGTTTCTTGCGTTGGCAATCAGAGTAATTTATGCGTGTGTACAATGACACTAGATTTGACAACTTTCTTTAAAGTGTCGTTAAATTTGTTGCCAACGGTTTTTAATCATCGTTAAATTTGTTGCTAACGGTTTTTAACTGTCGTTTTGTAGTCTGTTTTTATTATTGTTGTTGTTTTTTTTAAAAGAATTTTCCTTACTTGTAGGAGCGGCTAAATTTTCCAAGGAGTGAAGCTTGACTTCATTAACCCATGCATGGTTTGACCAGCTAATTTGAGATTCTCCAACATCTAGATACCCAAATCTCTGCTTTTGTAAATTGTACATATGAAATGAGAAAAGCTTAAAGAAAGTTTGAACATCCAAAACACAAATGGGAATTCAATTTATATAACAGATTTAATATACTAACATGTAATCAAATATCTAAACACAAATGTAATTCTCATTCCTTAATTTGGTTGTTTAACTTCCTCTGTTGTTGTATATTAACACATCCCACTTACTAATTAACTCACCAAAGGCTGCGCTTGGCTTGTAAATTCTTTCTTCAACTTTCCATCATGTTGTGATTCATGACACAAGAGATCAGTAGAAAACAAAGTGGCCGCACCCAAAATATAAAAGAGAGAGGGGAGAAAAAGAAAAGAACAAACTCTCGCTAGTCATGACCTATAACAACTTGTACGTGCAAAATAAAGAGCATTAACTATGTACGAAGGCAGGGCGAAGCGAGCAAAAATTAACAACGATCAAACATGACTGAAGTAATAAGGTATGGTAAATAAAAGGATTTAAAATTTTAAAGAAGTGAAATAAAATTTTGTAATTTTAAAAGAGGTCAAACCCAACATTTATAAAATTTCATATACACAATTATAAGAACAAAAGCAAGTCCGTGGGTGGCTCTGCTAGCTCCTGCATGCATGCAGCAGTATACAAACTCTTTTGACTCCCTGTTTTTGATCTCACAAACGTATAAAATATATGAAGGGCTATACATGATACGGATCGTCGTAATGAATTTCCGATAAGCTCAGATGAAGTTCGTCGCCATCGGACTTGTTCTTCTTACGCCTACTACCTCCTCCTCCTCCACATGTGATCTTGAATTCGCATCCGTAGGCGTTCCCGAAGCACGAGAACAGCTCCAATCCGCCTCTTCTCGGGCCCTTCTGCTTCGTCGGCTGGTTCGGGCGATGCGTCGACTTGTAATTCTCCCTATGATAGCTCAAATTCTTCATGTACTGGCTTCGGTATAATGGATGTATCTCCGATCGCCATCTCTCGATCTTCGTTTTTAGACCTTCCACGCTATCGTCCTCCTCCATCCAATCGTCCAAAATCGAGCTCTCTGTGATATCATCGGTGGGGACGGCGGCGGAAGCCTTTTTCTGCGCAGGATATATTCCCATGGCTATCGCCGCCGCCACCACCGACGGAGACGGCCCGATGTCCGACGAGAGTAACGATTCTTTTTCCTTTCCGACATTGGAGCTACTGACGAGAGAGCCGTTGGCCGGCTTTAGGAGGTAGTAATCGCTGATCGATCGCTCGCTCTTGGAGTGTTGCAACTTGACCTTGTTCGGGAGGGGTTTCCTGTGTTTTCTCTCCTTGTCGCTTCTCGTGTCCATCAGGCCGGAGTTTCCGTATTCCGAGGCTGTGAGATCGCTGGAAAGCGGCATGCTCCGCCTGGAGCCGTCGAGGAGCGCGACGCCGATGTCGAGGACCCCCTGGGGACGGCCCGAAGGGCGGCGGATTTGGAGCGTCAAGAATCGAGTCTTGGAGAACCTCCTCTTCTGAGACGACGAAAACGTTGAACGAGGAAACAAGCTAGCGACGAGAACACTAACGGTGCCAACCACAACGACATTCCCTCTCCGATTCGACGCCCTCATCTCGATCGTGATGGTGGACGAATCGCGGGCGAGGAAGTCGTCGTTGACGCGGAAGGCGACCTTCTCGTTCCACGTCGGGTTGTTCCGCCCGGTTTCGTCGCGTCTGGTCTCCAATTTCCGATTTGGATTAATCCACGCGACGGCAAAGACTTTCATGGACTTGGAGACCGTCGCTAGGTCGCGCGCCGAGAGCAGGTTCAGCTCCAGGAGCTGTAACGCGGAGGCGTGAACGCCGGGCATTTTTTCTCCGCCGTCTCCAGCCGACGAAATCAGCAGTTACAACGACGAAAGTAGGAATGGCCTATTCGAAGATATTCGACGAAATTCCTAACCAATTCCTGGGTGAGAAAACACGTGTGTGTGTGTTTTTTATTCAACGTGTTTTTGACTTTTTTTTTTCCTTTCTCTTTTTTCAGGGCAAATTTTCTCCGATGAGAGAAAATGACTCAAATGAGAGGTGGAAACAGCGGAGCCTTTTATTTTGTTGGAGTTTGTTACTCATGAAGCGCTTACGACCGTACGTAGTTTCTGTCCGACTATTGCATGATATTAAAGCGTTCGTGAGTTGTGAAGAGCAGTTGAGTTTGACCTATTTTATTTTATTTTATTGGTTTTTTAACAGATTAGATTAAGGATAATTGGATATCTATAGGGTCTTAAAATAATGCTTTTGACAAGGTATTAGAACGGAGGTTACAACAAAGACCAGACTAGTCTAGAAAGCTGCTTGCAGTTGTAGCTTTTCCTATCTTTCTTTAACGGCACATATTTCAGGATTCAAACTTTTAAAAGGTTGGTTAGAAGTGGGCTGGAAAAAAGAACTACAAACATCAAATTTCTAACAAACTTCATAGGAAAAATCGCAAGTAAATTTATTCTTTTTAACCATGAATTTGGAATGCTCAAAACCACATGGATGGAAAGTGCTCAACTATAGTAAACAAAACCCGACTCTAAATGGATTTAACTCGGAAATCGCTCTCTCTTATCCTTCATGCAATGATTATGCTGTTATGTTTTGTGATTTTCCTGCCATCTGTAAAACCAATTTCTGACAGCAGCAGCTTAGTATACAAAAGCTGTGCTGATCAAGCGGATCTTAGTTCAACCAAATCTCACTCACTAACCCTTTCTTCTCTTTTTGAAGGACTAGTTTTTCAATCCGCAAAATCCAAGTTCTTCAAAACCACTCATGGCAGTGATGATGAGCAGACGGCCATTTTTGGTCTATTTCAATGCAGAGAAGATATCAGCAATGAAGATTGTGGGAACTGTGTGAAAGCTCTAACTGCCATGTCAAGCAGCCTCTGTAAAGAAGCAGAATCAGCTCGTGTTCAGCTTCAGGGATGCTATATCCGCTATGAACCCTTTTGGGTTTCAGATGAGTACTCCGAAAACAAACTGCTGAACAAAATTTGTGGGGAACAAAAGCCGGTGATCAAGGGGTTTGAGGAGATGAGGGACACAGCGTTTTCTGCTTTGGAAGATGGCATAGCAACCACTGGCAGGTTCTATAAAACAAACTACGAATTAGTTCAAGTGATGGCGCAGTGTGAAGGGGGAATGGAAGCTTGTGAATGCGGAGAGTGTGTAAGCAAGGCTGTTCACATTGCTGAAGAGGAATGCGGTATTGCTGTTTCAGGTGAAATTTACTTGGACAAGTGCTTTATGAGCTATTCTTACTATCCAGAAGGTGTACCTGGCAGCTTGAATCCACGTAAATGATGTTTCACATGCATCTCATTTAAGTTTATTTGTTTTTTTTAGTGTGTTTTTAAAGATTTATATTCTCAAAAAAATTTTGCTTCTAATTCTACATATTTGATTATGCTTAGGGAAAGGAGAAAGCAGAGGCAGTGACGGCGGCAATGGGAAAACAGTGGCTATTATTCTTGGAGGGGCAGCAGCTTTGTTTCTAGGATTCATATTTCTGTTGCACATTACATCTTGCACGAAGAAAGATGAAGATGAATTGGTGTAGAAAAACATAGTCAATGTTATTTTGGTTAAGAGCCTTGGGTAGGTCCGCTATGTATGTTCGAGATTGTTTGTTTCCTACTTTTCCTTCAAGGGAAATGTGACTAAGATAGCAGAGGTCTATATTAGTTGGAGAGATTGTTGTAAGGTAGGTAAATTTCTATAATTTTATACTTATAGGAAATGATTTGTATATCACATAGCGGAGGTCTACATTAGTTGGAAAGATTGTTGCAAGGTATGTAAACTTCTATCTGTAATTTTATGCTTACAGGAAATGATTGTATATCACAAGAAGGCTTCATAATATTGATCTTGAATTATAGAAAAGATATTCTCAATTTTAAGTATCTTCATAAAGATATTTCTTTGCTTTTCACCATCCTATTAAATAGGATTAAAATCTCACCTTTTCTAGAAACTTGTTAAAAATAATCAAATATATATATATATATATATATATATATATATATATTATATATCATCCTGGAATTGATGTCATTTAACATACATGCTTGGTCTTCGGCAACAATTCGCACAACTTAGGCTTTCTGGCCCACAAAGCATAAGCCTGCAGTTGCATGCCCCGTTGTTGATGTCACTTTCAAGTTGCTAAGATCCTTTAAGATTACCATATCATTTTTGGACACATCCCAACATTTTAGTCCTACCTTTTTACCATGGGAGAAAAGGAAAAGGAGATTTCTGAAGCACCAAAGTGCAGATATTTAATTCCTGGACCAGCAAAATTATTAGTTGTCAAAATAATTTCGAGTTGATGTTTTCCCACTTTAGTTGAGAAGAGACTTGTAAATTTTCAATCCACTGACTTCCTAGTTCATCTCCTAATTCTGTTTTTCAGCAGAAAAATAATTTTGTTACTTTCTCACAAATTTTGAACCTGCAACTTCTTTTACTTTTTTTTTTTTTTTTGTATCTAATTTCCCTTAACAACTAAGAAATCATCCAATTATGAAATACAACGCAATTGTGTGTATTTCACTTTCAAGAAACTTACATCAGGAAGAAGAAAGGATTAAAAAATTACCAACTTGTTACCACAATAACTATCTGAGATATTCGTTGTTCTAATTCACTTGTACATTTGTTAAGCTAGCTCATTTTCTTCTTACTTTTGCATCGATATCAACTAGGATGATATTCTAATCCAAACTGGTTAACAAAGATCAACATAACTCTCCCGCACCGTATCTGGAATTTCCTCCAACAGACAAAAAGCTGGTGGTACGGTCAGTGTCTGCATATTTCCATAGGCTTTCCAGCAGAGGGGGTTCGACATAAATTCCCCTCGCAATGGAAGCAACTCCACTTCGGAAAGAGTAAGATTTGTACAAGGGACAGAGTCACTGCGTGAAAAATGTATAGCAGGGCTCCTTATGTCGTATGTTCCTCTGATGTTTGAGTATAAAATATCCGACACGTATACTGCAGGAGTCTGGTTGGGGCAGTTCTTGGTGGAGCAATAGTACTGATCTACTATGATTGGGTTCCTGACCATGTCCATGTGAATGTTGTAGAAAGTTATTCCAGAGACAGCTCCTGAGCCCCCTTGCGATGACCGAATCGGTCACTGTAATGTTTGAAACGCAGGCTCGGATATTATGCATGCCAAGACTCCCAATGCTGCATCAATAATAAAAAAAAAAAAAAAAAAAAGAAAAAAAAAAAAAACAGATATGGAGTTTTAGAGTTAATAGAGAGCGATAAGAACTAAAAACCTATGTTTCAAGCTGCAAATGTTACCTTATTCCGTGACTTGGACCACAAGTAATGTTCCTTATGTCTACGTTGTAACAACCAGCTCCAATCGACACACAGTCATCTCCTGCAAGAAAGGTTATTAAGCAAACGGAAATATTAGCATTTTTAAGAAAAACATGTGAAGAAGAAACATACAAAGAGAGCTTCAAATATTACCATTAGAGACAAGTGAATTGTATATTCCCAAGTTGTTGGTGTTTTCTATGTGAATTCCATCAGTGTTGGGGCTGTGAGCAGGTGCTTTTATTGTGAGCGACTCTACATGGACGTTTCGGCAACCATCGAAACGGAAATGGAACTGGGGACTGTTCTTGACTCTTAATCCTTTTGCTGTTAAATTGGAGCTCAAAAAGAACCTTATTGCCTGCAATCAAAGTCGATAGAAACACAAGTTCTTAAGAAAAATGATCTTTTAGCATGTAGCTAGATAAATTTTAACTATATTTGTGACTTACAATTGCGCTATCACAGGGACCAGGAAGAGTTGTTCCATTAATTCCCTGTTCAATTGAGCATGGGAAATATCATATGATAGTAATGAATTCACAATGGTAAGCATATAGAGATGTTGAAGTGAATGGCTTACTTTGTGAGGCTTGCAAGGCAAATCCCACCATTTTTGGCCTCTCCCATCCATAACACCACCTCCCTGCATTGGCATTCCATTGATTCTATAGAAAACCAGCCATTGCCTCTCATTGTTATTTCTTGGCCACGAATCCGGTCCATCCGGTCATCAATCTTCTCATGTCCAGTACCAAAACAAAAAAAATCACAACGTCAAATACCAAAAAGAGAGAGAGAAGAAAATAGAGTGATTCTTTTGTTTAAATTTAAATTATTGCCTGCAATGTTAGGCCTGAGGACTTGCAAGGCCCTCTGAAGATAGTAGGTTGTATCATAAAAGAATAGCTGTGAGGTACAAGAAGAATTGATGGTTCTTCAGCTTGGCAAATAGTGTCCCAGGCCGTCTTGAACGCTTGAGTTTCATCACTAACGCCATCCCCAGCAGCCCCAAACGATCTGACATTGAAAACGGTGATCTTGTTACGAGAATCTGCATTGTTATAACTTGGGCTAACAGCCTCAGGTGCAGGAGAAGGTGGCATTGAAATCCTAGATATTGCATCCAAACGGCCAGGTTCAGAGTGACCATGTATTCTGCCGTGTATTGTAAGAAAGAAGAAATGTGAAAAGAGAGAGAGAATTCTAATGAGAACCAAAGAGGATAACATTTTTTGTATGGAGTTAAACTTTGATATGCGACAAGTGAAATGCTACAAATTTGGCTACTGCTTATAGAACAGAGTCTCTCTAGGGCCTAGATAACCTAGATGGCCTTAATTCACGCTTAAAATATTGAAAGAACTCGATATTTGAACTTGTGATAAATTGTGTCGCTTTCATCAGCTAGGTAACATAGGGTATATATAGAGCAAGGTACCCACGTCTTTGGAAGTAGAGAGAAGCGTAAGACTTTCCTAAATAGTATATGTGACCACTTTAGGCACTAAAACAAGTTGCAAGAGAGAAAACAACTTGGTGAGGCAGAGGATATACTACGGAATCAGTTGCAATTAAGTCCCAAGTTTCTTCTTCTTCTTCTTCTTCTTTTTTTTTTTAAAAAAAAATTTTACTGGGGATTCCTAGTGGAAACAACTTTTGTGGGTCGGTCCACGCCTGACATTAAGATAATGGCGTGAAACAGCCCACTTCCAATTTGAAATTTGGGCTTGCATTTCTGATGAAGAATATGGAGTCAGCAATGAATATGGACATTTAAAGAGAAAAAAAGAAGAAGAGAAGTTGGAGGGAAGTAAAAGACATGAGATGGGCAAGTAGTATTTGATTCAAGTTCTCCATTTTCTTCTCCCTATTGGTTTCACTTTGTCTGGTCTAAAGTGTTACTTTTGCAAGAAGATAGCTGTGAGTTTGGAGCTTTTAAAGACATCCCATTTCTGATATTGGGCATTATGGCGCACCCATTTCAGAGACTCCCCACTTCAGTTTGTTTTGATGGGCAACCGACGGTAGTTTAGCATGATGAAGAGATGTGAAAGGAATATTTGAGACGGCCATTCTTTCTTGTGTAGCTAGCTTTTACTTCCCTATCCTAATATTGGCTACCAAATAATACTAATGTAGAATTATCACATTGTGAAGCTACTTCTCTTAGTTGAGTTAAAGGTTTAGGAGTGGTTTGAATCGTAAACAATATAAAATTTTTACATGTTATAATATAACAAAATAAATAAATTTAATGTAAAGCTTCCACATTTTACAACTTATAGTGTTTTGGTTTCAACCACTCACCAAAAGGCTATGTTATAAATGAATTTAAAGAAGATTACTTAATTAATGCATAACTTGAAACTAGCCAAAAAAAGCAGCATTTGAGTGTTAAAAGTTTTGAAGATTTTTAAACTTTCAAAAACCACCAAAAGATTGCTAATTTATTTCCCTCTCTTTTATGTGGGTGGGGCCCTTGATTCCACTTTAAATACTACTAAATCATTGTGGTGTTATTTATATAATCAATTTATCAGAATAATTTTGTGCATGCTAACGCAAATGAATCTAACAAGGACCGACCAATTGGTGGTGGGTACTACTTGCTAGTGAGGTCCTGCCTTAATCTTCTTTAGCTGACACCTGTTTATGTCCACATCCTCTGTTGACTACATATGAATTATTTTTTTTTGAAAGGACTATAAATGAATTAAGTGCTTCATTTTGGACGTTTGTAAATTAACAAACACATCTCCAATTTTAAAGTTCTAGGTGGTTATGGGGAAAGGTTTGCTCGTGAGGAAAATGGTGGATAATGTTGTTTGAATGAAAAAAACAAAACAAGTCATATGCTGTGGCATAAATAATGGTTGAGGCTGCCAAGTCTCAAAGGTAAAACATCAGTCATACATATGTCCCTAAATTTTTCAATCAAAGGCCTATATTATTACACTAATAAGTTACATAAGCATGCTAGTAAGAGTGTGTTTGAGAACGCAGTTAAAATTAATAAATTAAAACTAAAACGTTGTAGCATATAAGAGTTTTATGCTGTAGTAGTCTTTTGCTTTATATTGTAGTATATGAGAATAATTTGCACTATAACAGTTAAAACTAATAAATTTCAACGATGTTGTTAAACAAAGGATAAGAAAATGAAAACGCAACAAATAAATCCTCATACTAAAATTTCATAGTGGTTCACTTAGTGATTAAAGCTACCTCTCTGCTCGAGATGATTTTAGGCACAATTGATTTTAAGAGGGATGAAATACAATTTTAAGGGGATAGAATACAATTTTATAAAATTTTATATACAAAATTATAAGGAAAAAAGTTCAGGATAGGGGAAGAAGGCACACCCTGTTCCTATGTGGCTCTGCCTTTAATCTCATAGGTGTGATATTCGAGCATTTCTAGCACATTATAAATGCAATAATTAAGGGATTATGTTAAGCAATTTAAGTACAAGTTTTGTGAGCTTATTTTTTTGCTTGAAAATTTGTTAAATATTTTAGGAGCATAAAGGTTATCACAAGGATCATTATTTTAATCTAATTTTTATGACAAATCTATAAAAGCAAAAATGAGATTTTTAAGCGTAAAAATCATGCTATAGTCTTAAATAAAGAAAGAATGATATGAAAATAATCTAGAAAGTTTAATTGTTGCAAAATATGTTGCAACAAATTGAAAGACAAAAATACAGTTTAAAGAAAATAATGTATAAAAATATGAAAAATTATACAATATTAAAATAATACACTTAAGGATTATACTGATAAAGTTAAGCAGTATAAAAATTATACTACAAAAATAATGCAGTATAGAAATTAGACTGTATAAAGTTAGCTAAATAGAAATTATACTAGGTTGTGGATAAATAAGGAATACTGTGTAAGTTTATAACAGTATAGAAAAAGTGTATTGACAGTATAGGAAAATTACTGTCAGTGTAAATTTGGACTGTTAAAAAGTTGTTGTGGGACCCACCATAGGACACCCAAAAGAAAAGAATTAAGCCACATCCTCCCCTTTGTGTATTCGGTTTTCACCATGCAAATGGAGCCAAATTTTTACCACAAAAATGTTTAAGTGATGACTAACATGGGTGAGTCATCAAAGTTGAAAAAGAAGACTAAATATTGTCATCCTTTGCATAGGCCATGAATGAAGAAAAGAAGCGACACTCTAAAGGAAGAAAAGGTGGCCACATCTCCCCTTGGAAATCAAAGGTGATAGGTGTGATGGAGCATTTTTCTTTTATTGCAATTAGGTCCCTATGTTGAGTCTTTATAAGGCCAATGACCTATTTGAAAGAAAAGTTTAGTTATTCATTACAAAAATTACTCCTATTTCCACCATGAAAACTACCCCTTCCTTAAGCGTTACTTTCTCAAAATCTTGATAATTTAAGCCTCCAAAATATTCAAGAAGATTAAGAATTTTTCAAGGTAAAAACTCTAATTTTATCTATTGTGTTTTAAGCTTTTTGCTCATGTTTTGGATGAGATTTTTATAGAATGTGTTATAATTATTAGCAAAGGTTTTTAAGAAGCACTTTTAAGCACCAAAGAAAAGGATCAAAAAGCTTGAAAAAGCTTGGGTAAATTCTTAAACCCTAGTCTTGAAAATATGTTGTTTAGTTGAGTTTCGATTATGGTTTGTAATCTTTTTGGACCAAAGCATGTATAAGGGACTTTATGGCATGATTTTATTATAGGTTATGTTGATGATGAGAATGATGGTAGAAAGATGAAAAATTATGGTTTAAGGTTAAAATGACAAAGTGTGACAAACTTTGTCATAAACACTATGTTTAGGCAAATTAAGTGTTTGATAAAATGATTTTAAGTGTGGCATGAAAAGAAAACTATATGGCATGATTATTTTACACGATAAGTGCTTGATTAAATGATTAGAAAGGTTTAAATGAGATTAAACCTTAGAAAATCAAGCTAAGATAAGTTAAAGTACAAACAATGTGTTTAAAGGAATTTTTGAAAGAATTAAATATTTGAGGCCCTTAAATGCCAAATTTTTTTCTAGGTGCAACATGAGATTTATTGAAAATATCAAATCGAACAACTTTCATGAAGAAATCTCACTCGAACTCTGACTAAAGCAAGCTAAAAAATATTTATTTTAGTTATTCCTTTTCAAGAACATTATGAAGATGAATGAATTTGACGACAGCTAAAAAATGAAAGTTGTAGCCCTCATCGAAATGAGTAGGATGCACAGATAGTTTGTGAAAATTCTATATCGATTTCAAGTTATGAATTTTACGAGATTTTAAGTACAAAATTTCATAAAAAGTAAAACATTATGGAATGTTTTGAATTTAATTAAGGAGCTTTTGTAAGTTTAAATCCTTGCAAAAAATTAAACATTTTAATATAAAGTGGTCATTTTTTGTCTTAAGAACAAAAATGTCTCTAATTAAAACTCTAAAACCATATGAATAGGAATTTTTACTATGAAAGGTTGGTTGTCTATGCTGCTGCGAGTAATGAGTAACCACAGATGTTAATCTTAAAAGAATTTAAAGCTTTTATAAAGCAAAGAATGAGAAAAGCATGATAAGGGCAAAAACGTCAAGATTTTCATATTATGGATCAAAACCGTAAATTTTGATAAAAAGACTTTTGCGAAAAGGAAACCAATGTTTGGTTTTTTGTAAAGCTATGAGAAGCAAGGAAACGTAAGTTTTGTTTGGAACGGGTTTCAAAAGTTTTCTAAGACTTGTTAAGGGCAAAATGGTCAACTTTTCTAAAAATGCCAAAACAAACTCGAAACATGCGAGTTTGGAAAACACCCATTAACGGGAATCTATCCGTAATCCATAAGTCATAAAATAATAAAGTACAACAAAAAGTTTAGTCACATAACATTTGAACCACATGATTTACAAAAAACCAGTTAAGGGTAAAATTATCATTTTTAAGGAAACCGCTAAAACGGAGCCAAGCATCTCGAATTAACAAAATGCCATTAGATGGAAAATATTTTGTAATATGTAAAGTAACGAAATCGTCAAATAAGATGGTTAATTTAACTAAGGGACATTCAAGTTAAGTAAATGAAAAGTAAACCGATGGGATACAAAGTTAAGTATAAGGAATAAATGTTTAACGTTTAAATTATATTATCAATCAAGTAGGTTAGTAATAAAAAAGTTAGCTAATAGTCCAGTGTTATTTATACAGGGCACAAAGCCAACTAATAGAAGGAAAAGGAAAAAAATGAGAACGCTAAAGTGATATTTAGGTAAGCTTCAAACTTCACCTACGGCATGAAGAAAATAAATTCCAAATGTTTTGAATATGTTTTATATTTGCATTTGTTATGTATAAAGTTTTAAAAATCAAGTAAATGTTTGCAATGTATTTCTAATTAAAGTATGTTTGCATGTACAATGCATAATGTTTTAGAGTTCAAGCTATGATTTGCAATATGTTTATATATGATATGTCAACATTTGATATGCTCACGAAAGTTAGTAAGAAGGTAAAGCAAAGATCATAAGTAAGTATTGTATTAGCTTCCTTGATGTTAGATTTACAAGTTAAATTAAGGTTATGACCTCGTTGTTCGATGGTTTTAAGTCTTCCACAAGAGAAGTCTTATGTTTATGATCTTATGATTGATGATATTAGTACAAGCACTTAAGGTCACAAGTTAAGGAAAGATATAAACGATGATAAGAAGTTTAAGTAAGTTAGGAATGCTAATAAGAAGCTTATAATTAGAAGTTCATAATTGAGCATAAATAGAATCATGAATTATGATATTGCTTGCATTCTTTTAATTAATGTTTTTATAAAGAACGTTTTATAAAAAATATTTAAGAAATGTTTTATAAGAAATATTTATGAAAGATGTTTTACAAAAAGTTCTTTTTTTTTTTTAAAGAATGCTCTAAAGTTTTGTGAGATAATGTTTGAACTTACTAAATGTAAGCTCATTACAAGTTCCTTCATGCTGTAAATAGTCATACAAGAGATGAGCAAGACTAGTTGAAGAGTTCAATGATGTGATAGATAGATATAAAGGTTGAATATAGATATCACTAGGACAATTGTTTTCGCTGATTTAACGAAAAGCTTTTATAAGTTTAAAAAGATGTTTGACAAAAAAAATATTTCTTAATAACTTTTAAGAAATATTTTGAATGATTTTAAAGTTAAATGTTAAGCTATGTCTCAACTTTGGTTACAACAAAAATCACAACAGTTTTTAAATATTTTTGAAGAAAACAAATTGTGCAGTTTTTTTTTTACTAAGTAAGATTAAAATTAAAAAATCATGTTTAAGCAATTTAAATAATGGTCCAAAAAGACGAGGCGTCACAAAAGTTTCATCTAGACCTAGCCCATAGGCCTAATCCACTACCCTAGATTATGGGTCAAGTGTGAACCACTAGTATACGTGTATGTTGTGATGGCTTGAGAATCTTGAAAACATGCCAAAACAATTAAAGGACATATGGAATCGTTGAGCCAGCCATATTTGCACTAGTCGAGTACTTGAGTTGAATCAAGCACTTCCATATATAGCTACAAGCAAATCGTTGAGATGAACTAATAATTAGGGTGTTTTGAGATGAACTAATAATTAGTGTGTTTGGGAACTAAGTTGTAATTCCGTTTCAACTATTACAATATAAAGTAAAAATATGTTACAATATAAAGCTGTCACATATTATAGTGTTGAAGTTATAACTTTGTCCTAAACATTCTAATATCAACTTTGACAAATGATGCAAATAGAGCAAAAATAAAGCAAAGCAATTTCTCGATTAAAAATAGTAAATATAGTGACTAGAAAAGAATTTGAGTATTTTGGTCTTGTATTTTTGAACAAAGAATTTGGAATACTTGTCTCTAGTGGAAGTAGAGTGCATCTAGTGTCTAAAAAAAAGTACTCAATTAAAGACCACATGTGAACACCTATTTAGGAGATGAAGTCCTACTCCAATAATAAAATTGAATTGTGTGGTTAAATAAATACTCTCTTAAAGTTTTTATTTTTATTTTTCACCAATAAAATTTCACTTATTTTTTAAAGTCAAGTTGAATATAATTGTAATTTATACGACTTTTTTCGTTAAGTGTTTTTTGTTAAATAAAAAAAAATTATTAGTGTCATCTTATCTCTATCTCTTTTATCACTTCGAAAGTTACGAAGCCCACCAATAAAATATAAAGGACCTAACCTAATTTTATTAGCCCAGGTTAAGGATCCTAAAATATGGTTG
This sequence comes from Artocarpus hirsutus, assembly GCA_946598075.1. NCBI lineage: Eukaryota > Viridiplantae > Streptophyta > Magnoliopsida > Rosales > Moraceae > Artocarpus > Artocarpus hirsutus. The sequence continues at coordinate 4,530 of CAMOHE010040398.1, read as the reverse complement.
TGGAGTATCAAACCTTAAACATATGTTGAGATGAGAAAAAAAGAAATGAACAGTTTGTTTGTGGAATCCATTTAAAAATCAAATTTAATTTGTTATAATATAAATATTTTACATATTAAATAATTTGTTATATTATAAAATTTTTACCTGTTATATAATTTAAATTTCAACTTTTTAAGTTTTATCTAATTTTTCAAACAAACCCCAGCGGTGCCGATCTATTTTGCAAGTGTTTGATTGATAAAGATCTTACGGTGAAGCAAATAAAAATGGATCCAAGTCAGCTTTCTGGCTTCCTAGGTGTGGGGCCCTCTTTCTACCCTACAAAATATCCATCGCCGCCAATTCTACTGACACGCGGAGATCCGCAAGTTCTATCCGCCAAAGGAATGTCCTCTGTGCTCGCGGCCCAAAACCTATGTCACCGTACCTTACCATACCATAGCCTAGACCGTACCGCATTCAATAAAGTGCACAACAATCAGCTGTACCCGCTCTCACACCAGCCCACTCTCTCCATCCAATACATGCTTTCCATACATCTGTCTTCATATATATATATATATATATATGCATATATTTCTTTTTCTTTTTTTGAGTCAAAATTCTTTCATCTTCTCAAGCTTTCACTCTTGCTCCGACCCTCTCTGCAACTTCGGCAAGAAAGGAAGTCACTGGTCAGTGGTGACGTGCTTCTCACGTGATCTTCTCCTTCCCCGTTTTCTCCGCTGCGTCGTCTGGAGCTCTCATTGGAAAAAGCGTATGCCTTTTTCTCTGAAAACTCCTTTTATACTTTTCCTTTCTCTCTCTTTGAGTTTCATTTCTTGTCAATTGTCAGTTGGTACGAGGGAAGAAAATGAAGTGTGAAGAAAGAAAAAATGATTTTAAGTTTTTATCTTCTTTTTTTTTTTTTTTACTTGAACCAAATATGTAATGGTTTGACAGTACTGTGGGTTTTTCGACTTTCGTTTCGTGTTCTTCTTCTTCTTTTTCGGTCCGTTTCATGTGAAGAAGAAATCGTTTGAGTCTTATTTTCCTGCGTTTATTCAGGGACCAAACAGAGCGTCTGTTGGTATTACGATGTTTCTTTTGGGTTTTGATTGCGGGGTTTATTGGTTATGGAAAATGCTTCCGGTACAAGTAATTAAAGGAAATACGTGTACTGTCATTTCTCTCTTCTTTTTTTTTGTAATGTTTCTCTTTAATTGCTTCTCCTGCGATTTTTTTTTCTCGGCTGCCAAACAGAGTTTTTTCAATTTGCTGTTTTGGCATCTTCGTTTCATTCCGTACCTTGCGTGCATTGTGAGGAAGTAAATCGGAATTAAATGAGATTACAAAGCTGGTTATTTACATGATTTTCTTGACTTTGTCAGCCATTTGAAATCACATTTGGTGTTATTTGAGTGATTTTTTTAAACCTTTTTTCTACCCCTTTTAGAGCTCTTTACGCTTTAGCATTTTAAGATTAAATTTTACTGTTCTACTTTTATGGTGTCCTCGAAAAGTATTTCAAAAGAGCTTCACAAAAAGAAAACATGCTTTATTTATTTACTTTTTTTCTTTTTTGGGTTATCTTTGCATGAAGAGGATAGTTTATCTTGAATTGAGTACTATTTTATATTAGTTTAAGTTTAGTATAAGGTTGGTTCTTCCAACTTTTGAATGTGATTGTCAGGGCTTTTTATTTTTATTTTTATGTTTTTTGGATATGAGGAAGACAAGTAAACATAGAAATTGAAGCCAAGTGTTTGGTGTTGTATCTTTTCTAATTGCCTGAAAGTTTTCAGTGCTCTATGAACACAAAAGATATGACTTTTTGTCTGTTGTATGTAAATTCGCAATTATATGGAGAATACTTAACTCTCAACCCAAAATTTTGCAGGTATCACATTCCTGTGTTCATTAAAAATGGTTGATGACCACCCTGTAAGGAAGGCATTGAATGTAACGAGGGCTCTAGGAATTCCTGATGAAGAGGTGAAGCCGATTTTGGAGCATCTGCTGAGAGTATATGGTAAAGATTGGACACACATTGCAGAAGACAACTACCGAACTCTCCTTGATGCATATTTTGAGTACAAGGAAAATAAGGTTTTTCCTCCCTTATTTTCCTCTGTTTTTTAACTATGCAAAGTAAAAAAATAAATAAATACAAGAACTCTTATTTCTGTTTACTGGTTACTGGACATTTTTTATGTATATGCTTGTGTTTGGATTGGTTTTAAATTCTATTGAAAGTAGAGTTGGCTTAGTGTCGATATTAATTTTTTTACAAGCATTTTTTATGAATTGTTCTGCATTCTAAGCTTTGTTATTTAAACCCAAATTGGGAGAAAAAACGTGCTACCCACTTGTCAAATTTTTACTAACGTCGAGTATCTATGTCTATCACATTATATTTGTTCTTTATGTTTCTCCATTTTTCCTTGTTAATTATTTTGTTTGACGTTTTTATGTTCCTTTCCTTTACAGGGAAAGGAAGATAAAAGTAGACATTTTGAAGGGCATGATGGGTCTGGCAGACCGGTCAAAAGACAGAACTTGGCTGGAAAACAAGAACGTGCTTCTTTGACATCGGTTGACTCAAGCGAAGAGTCGGATTCAGAGGTTAGGGAAGGAATCAGAAAGTCTTCTAAACCATGTTCAAGTGGTAGTAGATTAGAATCTAAATCTCTGGTGCTCCATGGAGACAAAAAGGCAAAGTCTTCAAGGGGACTAGCTGCAGAGCCAATGAATGAGCCTAGATGCTCTCTTGTCCAGAGAGAAAATGTATCAAGTGAAATTCACAAGAAAGGTTTGACAAAGTTAAGCAATCCTGACAAGCGGGTTAACAACTTGGCACTTTCTAAGAAACCCATTTCAGAGATCCATCCTGGTATTTTCTAAGATTTTCAGTATGCTCTAAGATCAATTAGCTGCTCATATTGTCTAGTGATTCTTTCCTATGTACACTCTGTTTATGTTTTATTCTTTTCCCTGTGGGGGAATTTGCTAATTTGATGCATTAGAAATGGCAATTCAAGCCCTCAAGAAATTTTACTTATCCTTGACTTTAAACTTCTATTTTCTGTATTTGTTTCAAGTATTCTTAAGCGATTTTCTATTCATGCTTTATGGATAATTAGATTGGCTGCGTTTGCTGATAGACGTAACAAAAATCTTACATGCCCTTCATGTTGCAGAACAGAAGAAGCGACCTCTTGGCATTGGTTTTGCTGCAACAGACATAAAAGGCAAAAGTTCAAGTAGTTCCGAGTATACAGATACACGTCCTACTACTCATGACGAGAAAAATCTGTTCAATATTCTCGATGACATTGTAACAAAGGGACAGAAAAGGTGAAACTATCATTGGTAGATGATATCGGCAATGAGAATCTTCCAAAGTTTAATTACATTCCCCATAATCTAATCTATCAAAATGCAAACATCAGTATTTCTCTGGCCCGAATTGTGGATGAGGATTGTTGCTCAAGTTGTTCCGGAGATTGTCTTTCGTCATCAATACCTTGTGCCTGTGCCTGTGCCCGTGAAACCGGTGGAGAGTTCGCCTACACACCACAAGGCCTTTTAAAAGAAGAGTTTTTAAGAGCTTGTATGGCTATGAAAAATGAGCCACAAGAGGACCACTTTGTTTACTGTAAGGACTGCCCACTTGAGAAGGCTAAGAATGACTACAGTCCTGAGCAATGCAAGGGACACCTGATTAGGAAGTTCATCAAAGAATGCTGGAGAAAATGTGGCTGCGACATGCAATGTGGAAACGGGGTAGTCCAACGAGGCATTTCATGCAAATTGCAGGTCAGTTTCAGCATAAATTTTTTATAATTGAGCCTATTTGGCATGGATTTCTAAAGCCATCTTATGGCTCCCGGGATCCAAAACTGCTAATAAATATTTGAATAACCGTCCAAAAGAGCTTTAACGAGCCACGAAATGTGCCTTCTCAAGTAGCTCTTCATAAAAGACTTCAAAATTTGTAGTACAAGAGCTTCCATAAAATAATTTTGTGCACATAATTTTAGTATAATTTTAGTACTTTTGATACTTAACCATGAGTTTTAAAAATTGTTGGCCTTTTTGGTTACTTGGTTTATAAATTTGAATACAAATTCAAATATTTTGTAATGAATAACTTTTGAGCAAAAATGTTTGAATTGTAGTTTAAACCAACAAAACAAGCGGGTTTGGTTCCTCTTTCAAACAATAAATAAAAGTCATAATTTTTACTTGTCTTAAAAACACAAGTAAATCCTATGCCAAAAGGCCGCCGTGTATGTTTGGTGATAGCCTTTTTGTTTTCATTTTTTTTGCTTTCTATTTAAATAATTTTAAAATCGGCAGCAACAAGTTTTAGAGTCTATTATTGTTATATATTCTTGTTCTTTATATCGAGTAAATGTTGGTTTTGTTTCAGGTGTTCTTGACTAGTGAAGGAAAAGGCTGGGGTCTTAGATCACTTGAGGCCTTGCCTAAGGGAATATTCGTATGTGAATACGTAGGAGAAGTACTAACCAATACGGAGTTGTA
>CAMOHE010040393.1:0-42183 GCA_946598075.1 Artocarpus hirsutus | reverse complement strand
ATATTTAATTTAAAATTGTTTTGAAAATAGTTTTATTTAAATTAATAATTGTCCTTAAAGTAATAGTTGATAGATAACCATCCTTATGTTTTAAAAGGAAAAGTTCAAGGAAATTACTATAGTTATACTTCAAGAAATTATTATAGTTATGTTAAAACGTAATAATTATTATTACGTTATTATCACGTTTGAGAGTTTATGTTATTATGTTCGGTTTACGAAATTAAGTTTTCGAGAAATGATTATTACATCTTTTAAAGTTGTATGTTGAGAATTCATTCTCTTTAAGAAATCATTATTCCTTCTAAGGTTTCATGTCAAGGATTCCACAACAAGAATCCATTTAAAAAAAAAATTATCCTGAAATTTTGTACTTTATTAATAAGTATGTTTAAGTTTACGATCACGTTAAGTCAAGTGACGGTCACGTAGGTAGGGTCGTCACACCTCAAATCTTTCCCCGTCGATATTCCTATCATTCTCTAAATGCTTTGTTTGCCTTACCAGGTGTCAGCACTGCCTGCCAACTTATAAGCTATGAGTTCCACTTGATACACTACTAGGTCTAACCTATATTCAGCCACCTGCAGGCTCCCCATCTCCATTAGAAGTCGGGATAAACACACACCTAAGCTCCTTAAAGCACTCATGCTGGCGAATCACCTTAGAATTGCCAAATCTAGCCCTTGTTACCATTTGCTAAAAAGCAGCAAATGAAGCTCCTATCATACTTCCCTCATTCATAGAATTCACGTCAGCCACGACTGGATGATGCCTAGGCTCTATTCTCTCGGTTTCTAAAAATAAAATTGGATTGCCAGAGGCTTTTCACTATTATACCTATGTGTGCACAATTCCCAAGATTCATAACCTAAGGCTCTAATACCATTCTGTCACGCCCTAAAGTACAGGTAGTGACGTGATAGATTAATTAAGTTAATTAAAGCAGATTTTTAAATAAAAACACCAATTAAATTATTTGAGTTATTATTTTATTTTTTTTGAAAAACGTGATAGTTTAAAACATTTTAAAACAATTATTATTATTTGAAATAGTTACTTAGAAAGTAAAATGTTAAAAGACAGTCAAACATGAGTCAGGCCCTACCAGACCCACATTAGTGCACACACATGGTATCGACAATAAAATGTTACAATCACAGTCCAATATAAGAGATAAAAGTTTAAATAATATATGCCTTGATTTAAATAAAGAAATAACCTAAATAGAATTCTTACAACTCACATGTTTGCCCTATTGCCTCCCAGTCGGTCCTAAGCTACAATCCACGTAGGGAAAAGATTTTAAAACAAATAAAGAAAATGTGGGCATAAGGCTCAGTAGGATGAACAAATAATTTATTTAAATTGGTCTTACCAAAACGGTTCTTTGCTCATTCAGAAAGAATCTTATTGTCTTTCTCGGGCAAACCATATATGTCACCACCGTAGTGGCCAGCTGAGCTTCGGAACCTGCCCCCAAGGTCGCACTCTATACAACCCGATCTCTGCATATGGCTTCATGTCCTTATATGTAATTATCATCATTTAAATCCCTTGTTATCAAGTATTCTCAATTACTTTTATTATTTGATTCATTATGAGCATTTATTCTTAGACAAGTAATGAAAAATACTAAGAAATTAATTTTTTTATCATTCTTTAAAATCAAATTAAAGGAAATCATTTTGTGGCCAAAGGCCCCCTTTGAAAATATTTAAAACATTTTATCATTCATTGAAAACATTTTGAAAGAATTTTTTAAGGCTAAAATCATTAAAAACCTGGCTACCAAGAAAGAGGTAGAAGTCCTACCTCAATATCCTGTATCGCGACTCAACACTGCAGTCCCAACCGGATATACGTTAGCTCCATAGAACCACAAACGACCTCAATATAAACTACGTTCATCATTATCTAGCTTAGGTTATTCATCAATATCTAGCTATTTCATAGTGTCCTACTATGACATTTATATTTATAAAATCATATTATAAAGTTAAAATCTCAATTTGGGTTTAAAACAATGAAAACGGGCAAAAAATGACAAATTTTTGCAAGGCCCGATCTACCTGCTAGATTCCTTGGTCTAGCCTGTCGAACTATTCAGTTCGGCCTACCAGTAAACCAGGACCGGCTTGCCGAACTGTTCCCAAGTTTGGCCCATCGAAGGGATGAGTCTGGCCTATCAGACTCATGAATCCGGCCTGCCAAACTTTGAGTTCAACCTATCGAACTAGAAAAATCTAGAAATTTCCAAATTCAAGCTTCGACCTCCCGAGCTTAAATTTTTATTCCCAACCTATTTTCTCAATTCCCAAGCATAGAAAACATTCATATATGATAGAAAAACATACTAAAATACCTTTAAACACATTTAAACAAGATTTGCATTAAAATTTTCAAAGAAATCCAAAAATGAGAAAAATAGAAAAAAAAATAGAAAAACTTGATTTAAATCTATTTTTCATCAAACCAAACCTATATTCTAGATGTTATGAGTTCTACTAACTTAGATTTAAGGTTTTCTAAGCTTATAAAACTTGAATCACAACGTTTCAAAGAAATTTAGAAAATTTTGAGCAAAATTTAAAAATTTAAAAATAAGAGAATTTACCTCAAATCGGAGCTTTAAAATGAGTTTGTAGAAGCTTAATCACGTTCCTTAACCTCCAATCCAGCTAAGAATCAAAGCTTAGATTCAAAATTTTTGAATCAAAGAGAGAGGAGGGAGAGAGGGAAAACGCAAAGGAAGAAAGAGGGAGAAAGAGAGAGAGAGAGTGGGCTAAAAGAATGAGAGGGAGAGAGTGAGGAAGAGATATAAATAGAGAGGGGGAAAGGCTTTGCAGAGGGAAAACCATGTGCCATCCACAGTTTTGCAAAAAAGGACGTAGTTGGCATTTAACAATTTATTTTGTTCCAAAATTCAAAATAACAATTAAAAATAATTAAGATTAATAAAAAGTAAATAAAAATAATTAAAAGCAACATCAATTTGAAAATATCATAAACTAGTTAAATTAAATTCAAATTACATCATGGCACACTAATTCACTATTCCATACACTATTTATGCTTAATTAATTTCGAGGTGTTACATACGATGACCTTTATGCACACTTGGTATATACACTTAGGCCCTTAGATGACCTCAAGTTATGAAAATAAGTTATGATTATAATTAAGCATAATTGGTATCATGCATAAAGTTTTAAAAAGAAAGTATTTTGTGGGTTTAAGGTTGTACTTGCTGAAATTTCATGCTATCGAAAATCCAACCAAGAGGCCAGAAAAGATGTTGTGGTTTAGCTACAAATGCTGGTTCTATATTGCTTAGATATAAGTATGGATACAGCTATAGAAAGGTTCTGCTATTTTGAAAACGTATTTATTATGTAATAAATTCATAACGGTGATGGTAATGAACACCATTTTGTAAGAAAATTTTGAGTATATACAAGTTAAACGAGTGATGTAAATATTTTTGCAATGCATGGAAAATATATATATATATATATATATGTGTGTAATTATAAATTTCAAGTTTTTAGGTTTCCAAGCTAAAAAAAAAAAAAAAAAGTTATGATCACATCCATGGTGGTTCGCGTTAGATCTCCAATGTTGATCTTTGGTGAAGGTGGTAACAATGGTGTCCAAGGCTATTTCGGTGACACAAATACTACAAAAAAAAAAAAAAAAATAGACTTTTAGTCATAAGAAGTTGTTAACAAAACTTTTATCACAACAATGTTATGACTAATATGCATTAGATCACAACTTTAATTGAATTTTTATTATGACTAAAAAATTTGTAATACCTTTTAACTCACTTTTTTAGGTCTTTCTATCTCAGTTGATTAATTATCAAACACTAAAATTTAAAAAGATAGAAAATCACGAATTAAATTCCTTAATATGAGGGAAACTTTACTCTCACCTACGCCATTTAAGTCCTCCCCCCTAAACATACGAACAACCTCACCCATCTACCAATAGCCCTTAACTTGATTTATTTATTTACTTCACAACAAGGATATTTTTGTAATCATACTTATTTATAACAATTATTGCTAATTTTTTTAAAAAAGTAAAAAACATAATAGAAATTTAATCCTCTTGCAATTTAATTTTCTAATAGGTTACCAAACATTTTTTTTAGTGGAATTTTGTAACTTAATTTCGTAAAACTTAATATATTTTTTTCTCAGAACCTGTTTTTTATTCTTTTAATTCCGGATTAGTATTTAAAGAGAATTTGTAGTGCTTGGAATCCAAAAATATAATTCAAAAGCAACAATTTTCTAACCATGTGACTAACTCAATTTGAAACAAATTAGAGAAAAAAAAAACCTTTATTTTCTTTTTTTTTTTTTTTTTTTTTTGAGGAAAAAACTTCTATTTTCTAAACAGAAACAAATGCGTTGATCCACTATATCATGTTGAAATTTCAAGTCGAAGGAAAAAAAAAGAGCACATGCAGCAATTTACATTACATTATATATATATATATATATATATATATATTAACAAACAGCAATTTACACTCAAAGAATATTTTGAGATTAGGCGTGCAGTTACCCTAAGGAAAAAGAAAAAGAAAAAAAAAATTTACGGTTTTAACCGTATTTACGAAAACATGCAGATAATGCTAGAAAAATAAGGAAACGATTAACAAACCTATTGACTAATTCAAGCTACTTCAACGTATTGCAAAAAGGGACTGCAAATAAATTACAAACAGGCACGTATCACTCTCTCTCTCTTACTCTCTCACGCTTCTTCTCTTCATGAAAGCACAACCGAAGCATTTTTTTTCCTTTTGGCTTCACTACCGAGCTTTCCACTGAGTAGAACTTTTTGGGGCAAAAAGATATTTAGAGGTCTCAAAATTTTGAGGTAAGGTTTTCCCTCTTCAATGATCTAATCCATAATTTCCCTATTGAATTGGCGTTTCCTTCTTTATTTATAATTTCAATTCTAAGAGTGAAGAAAATCTCTGTGTCATTCTCATTTTACCTACATACACAAAAACAAAAACAAATACAAATACAAAAAAAAAAAAAAATCTAGAAATTGTTTGTACGTAGATACGAGCCTATTGAGTTTTTCCTTTAAAGCTTTTCTTGTCAGTTCTAAAATGTGGCGGAATATTTTTCACTTATCTTGGTTCTAAAAATTTTGTGTTGAAACATATTGTTGCTTCTTTGTATTGAGAGAAGTTCTCTCATTTCTGTCACATGCAGATATACCTGAGCTGGACAGAAATATTTCTGAACTTGATTTCATTATCTGTTTAAGTCGTTTGCATTTTGTGATCGATGGGACTCTTGTAGTAAATTTCTTTTTTCATCAAATCTATTGTTTAACATGCTACTTTTACTTGAATTCTAAAGTTTTTTTTTTTATTATTTTTGTCAAAGTTCAAACGAGTTGACAAATTCTGATAGGCCTTAAAAGCATTTTAAATCACGCTTTGCTTCCTTTTGTGCTGTATAGTGTAAGATTCAGTTGGCTATTACCTATATTAGCATCTTTTTTTATTTTTAAAAAACTGTAATTATGGTATTCAATTAACTTTTATAGTCTCATTTCTTCTCAATTTCTCATACCCTAATCAAAATGTTGTTGCTAAAAAACGTAAGTAAAACGAATTCTCTAAAGAGAAATGAAAATAACAAGAGTTGTTTTGAAGACTAACAGCTGCATGCGATTAATATGATAATATAAACTAAAGAGGAAAATAAATAACGGAAAAAATATAAATATTATCTAAATTAATTAGAGGTTTTTAAGCAAATCACTTATTAATATTAAAAGAATTGAAAAAAACTAACATAAAAAATTAGATAAAATAAAAAGAAAATAGTAAAGCATCCATGTTTCAGAAAAGATTACATATTATCATAGTTAAAGATCCATATACTATTTGTCTGCTTTCTATAATCTTCAAATGAAACTGTAGTTATAGGAATAACGAGGCTGAAGGCATATTTTCAGGTGTTATGATAATTCAATCAAGGCTTTTTTTTTTTTTTTTGGAAAAAGGAGTCATATTTTGCTTTTCAACATAAGAGTTATTCAAAAGGAATTTAAGAGATCTTTGAAATGAAATCGGCCACATTTGAGATATAAGAAAATAATACCCAATTATCTTAATTAGTTTTTCTTTAAAAAAACTTAATTAATAGTTTTTTTTTTTTTTTACCTTAAGGTAGAGGATTCAATTTCTACACCTTAGGTGTAGTATTACCGCTCAACTATGCCGGCAACGCTCTTAATTAATAGAATTGACTTCAACATTTTTGACAATAACTATGGCCTTGGGCATGTTTGCCCCAAGGATAAAGCAGTTGCAACGGAAGCTTCCACAAAAGGAGGCCGAGAATTTTATTTTATTTTATTTTACGGGCCGAGAATCCTCAATTTGAGGAAATCAGTTTTGATTTATTTTGTGTATTCAAAAATTGTATTAGTCAGAAGCTCATGCAATTTCTTTCTCTTCTTTTTTTTTCCCTTACGTTTATGTGTCTATTAGTTCTTGCCTTCTCTAACTAGATAAATTTAATTTAAATCCATTGTTCTCCATAAATTTTCTGAGTCGCCTTATCTTGTACAATTATTTTATAGGACAACTAAGTTAATTTATTTTTTTTAAATTGATCAAAAAGAGGAACGCTAGCTGAACTTGGTTTTGCAACCCCATTTCATCAAGAATTCTACTGAAATTCTTCTTCCTGTAAACTCCGTAGTCAAAGAGTTACTGCGAAATGACGAGCATTACAAGCACAGAGATATCATCATGGTAAAAAAATTTCTAATCACCTTTCTTTTGTATCAGGCTAATTTTTCGTGATATTAAGGATGTTTACACTATGGTTTTCCTTTTGTTTTTCAGGATTACCAAGCCTCCGTCGCCATCAGAAACGCAGCTATGTGTAAGTGGTTTGCTTTTTATTTATTAATTTTTTATTTTGGATAGACCTGGTGTATCATTTAATTTTGATATGTTCTTGAATCCCTCATCTTTAAACAAAATGAATAACCTCATATTTCTGTATTCTTATATCAATACAAGTTGCGTTGCAATTAAATTTTCATTATTGTTTAGGAAATTCTGGCTGCAAAATGTGCCAAAATTGCTTGCTTACTGAAAGAAGGATCCCTGGAAGACCTTTCACATTTTCTCGCAAACATCCAAGCTAAACCTGAGACTTTCGAGCTCGTAGCAAGATTCTGTCATGGCTATGATGTGACCTTGTCTGCAGAGAATGTTGTGCCCCTAAGTTGTCTTGCTCACTACTTTGGAATGACAGAAACTCATAGCAGAAACAATCTCTTAAGGAAGGCTCTTTTTTTCCTCCAACATAATGTTCTCCCTAAATGGAATGAAACTGTCAAGGCCTTTCGAACCACCGAAAACATTTTTGACGAAGCCATGGATCTCGGCCTTGTTGATGTTTGCGCTGAATCCATCATTACAAAGGTGATATCTGATCCTCACCTTCTCAGAGATCCAATCAAGAGAGTGCATTCTGATGGCAGTGAGGAAAAAGATGATGGTTTTCGACCAAACGTGAAGCGGAGGCTGTTTGCCCTTAATTTGCCATCTGAGGATCTGACTACACTGTCTCTCAGGCTTTATGAGCCAGTCATTTGTGAAATGATCAATAGAGGAGTGCCATTAGAGTATGTGACTGCATCACTTTGCAGCTATGTGGAGAAATGGGTTCTTCAAACTTCCACAGCAGAGGGGGAAAAAGTTGGAATACACAAGAGAAACTCCCAAAGGGAAATCATTGAAGCAGTGGAGAGGATTTTGCCAAACGATAGAGGACATGTCCCCTGCACATTTTTGTTTGAAATGCTGAGGTGTGCTAATCTTTTGGAAGCAAGCTTGGAGTGTAGAGACAGACTAGAGTTCAGAATTGGAAAAAACCTCCATCAAGCAACGGTCAAAGACCTTTCATCACTTTCCCAAGGCTATGCCAGGGAAGTGCAGTATGATGTTGAATGCTTGAGGAGGATTTTGACTCACTTCTATAAATACTACACTAGTTCCAACATATCAGGCCTGATTGCGGTTGCTGAGCTAGTCGAAGAATTATTGGCAGAAATTGCAAGCAACAAAGATTTGAAGATACAGACCTTCACTGAACTAGCTGAGCTGTCAAAGGAGGTGTCAAGTGGAAGCCTTAGAAGCTCTGATGGAATATACAAGGGGATTGACATCTACTTAGACAAGCACAGGGATCTTACGGAGTCTGAGCGTGAGGATGCGTGTCGGGCGTTGGATTTCGAAAAGATGTCCCCCGAAGCGCGTGATCATGCTGCAACAAATGAGCGGCTGCCAATGAGAGTGGTCCTGCAGGTGTTGTTTGTGGTGCAATTGCAGTTGCGGGACACAATCATGAAGGAGGTTGCGAGCTCTCAAGATCGTCACGGGCTCAGAGAGGAGGAAGAGGAAGATGAAGGAGAAGTAGCAAGATTATTAGGTAGTGGTGAGGAAAGCATGAGGTCAGACATGGAGAAGATGAGCAAAAAGTTGCTGGAACTTGAAAGGGAGTGCTGCGTGATGAAGAGGGAGATCGAGAAAGATTGCAGCTGCAGAATAGCGAAGAAAGAAAAGGCGAGCTTGTGGAAACAAATGAAGAGGAAGTTTGGATGCATCAGTAGTGTGACCAATTGCAATTGCCCAGGAAAGAAGAAGAAGAAGAAGGTTTATCCATAGGTGTAGTTATGACATATAAATTCCTTGTTTTATGCACGTCTCTCTCTCTCTCTCCTCCCGTCATTTGTCAAATATTGATTTTCCATTGATAAGTTCCCCCAGTAAATTCCAATAAAACTTCCTAGGCTTCCTCTCTAACTTCGTGTTGGGTGAAGAATTTTGTGTTGGATATAATTTTGGAGTAACTGATCAGCTAATTTTACTGCAGATATACGGCATGAATAAGTGATGAAAGAAGTCCTTTTCTTTTTTTGGATCTCTTTGGAAGATGACAATCAGAATGACAACCTCTTATTCTCAGTTTCTTAGGCTTTTAAATGCAAAATTTTTTCAGAATATATAAATCATGGTAAATGGATCTAGAAAATGGTTTTCTCGAAATTAAAAGAACACAAATACCAAAGGACGTTCTCACCGTTAATTTTCTTCCAACTTCTCGTTTTAAATGCATCAAATAGTATCGCAAAGGACTTTTGACATACATAAACGGAGATGGAAGATTTCAATTACCTCTAACGACTTTGGCATATCACTTTTTCTGGAAAAAATTCATTTTATCACATTGGATGTGATAATCACCAACACGAGCAAATGCCGATCATTCAGTATATGACTTGCAAGGTCTTTCTTTTGTCATTTATCTCTTTTCATTTGCTACAAAAATTTACTCATACATGCATATCATTGCAAATTCACATTCAAAGTCAAGCCATCAATTTCTTAATCCTGGAAAGAAAATGACCCTTGTCCATTTGCATGGCCCAATATGACATCGTCTAGTGGCATGATTTCCAAAAAATACCAAACTAAATCGATAATTTTAAAGGCATTTCGCTTTCTCTAGAGCAATTTGAAGCCCCGTTCGCTTCATGTTCTTGATGATCCCTCGTCGTTGTTGCTGCGCCTGCATGGCCTTCTCCCTGGTCTCCCAAAACAACAACCGGCCCAAATTGAACCCGTCGCTCACAGCCGCCACAACCAGGGGACTCCCTGACTGGAGACTCAGGGGGTAAAGGGTTGGCTGCTACGACCACTGCGGCGCTGCCATTGGATGCTGTGGACAGATCACGGGTGCTGCTGCCACCCTTGGAGAAGCAGGCACTGTTGTCGAATTGCAGGGGAGGTTGGTTGGGTCTGAAGCAGCGGTACAAGAGGGTGAAGAACCAAAAGGCCCAGGGTACAGAGACAAGTATCATTCCTGCAATGGGATACCAAGCTGATGATTGAGTTTCAGGGAGAATCATGTATAGGCCAAGGAAGATGCCGCCAGAGACTATGCAGGAGAAGAAGAAACTGGAGATGATATAGACCCTGACATCTCCTTTCCTCTGGTCCATGAAGAAGGGTAATACAAGAAAATGGAAATAGAACCGTCTCGGTTTGTCTGTCTGGCGATTTTGGTTGGAGCCTGGACGGTTTCAAACTAATATATAAAATGCACTAGCAATAAAAGCGGGTATCGTTGTTTCCTATTTGTGCACAATACATTTTATATAATTTTTTAAAAGGAACATTTACGTAAATTCTATTTCTGAATAGGCTCTTTTTTTTTTTTTTTTTTTTTTTGCGTCCTTTGTCGTCAAAAAATGAAAATGAAACTGAGCGTAATTGATTTCATTTTAAAAGGACCCTTGACAACTCTCTCTCTCGACCACAGCATCCCACTCTCTCTCTATCAAAACCATCAGAAATTCTAACCCCCTCGTTATTTTCTTGTGGTGGCGAAAAAGGCATTTTCTGCTGCTGCTTTCTTCCCCCACGTGCTTTCTTGCTTGAAGGGACACTTTGGGTTTGGCACCAGGTTTCTATGCTCATTGGATTTATGCTTCATATGTTAACAGCAACACAGTGCACGTAATCGTCCCGGCAACCAACAAAAATTCTGCCACCAATCATCACAGGAGAAGAAAACACGTCTCCTTGGAGGTTTAGCCTTGCAAATTCCTCAACATCTGCTTCTCTGGTAGCATCCATGTTCACTCGGAGCAAAATTATGCTTCCAGAGCTAGAACAGACACAAACCAACCTGAAAAGCGTTATTAAATTAGTTTATATAGGAAGGATGATAAGAATGGTACATATGCTAAGCCAATTCTCTATTAAGTCCATTTACCTCTCTGACAAAAGGGAAGAATCATATGTCAAGCACAAGTGCTCATCGACATAAGGCGACGCAGTAATCGGATCCCCAACACTGTATTCCCATAGTAGATTGCCCTTATCCTGGATTGTGAACAACAGTCGTCAATGTGAAATTTGGGCAACTAAAATGATCGTAAAATTAGTATATTTCAGAAATAAAACTACATTAGGCATTCAATACAGGCCAAGTGGTTTTACTGTTGCATACAAAGTGGGAATATTATTTTCTCCTCGTTTTTTCTTACTCATACCATACCCCATGAAAGAAGCCAAGCTTACAACAGTGATACATAAGAGTGATTTTTCTACTATCACCCTAATCGGATAGCCAGAACAACATGTCATGCGGAGGCATTGGAATGAGACAGTATTACATAATTCAGGCTTGGTGACATGGCTCCAACTGTAGAAATGCTAGGGTGCTTGGCAGGGTGGTCAGAATCGTTGTTTAGAACTGTTTTAACTGTAACATGAAAGCTTTACACTGTAGCGATTTTTTTTATTGTTACTATAGCATATGAAACTTTATACTGTCTATAACTGAAAAAGTTATCTAAACCACGACCTATCAAACACCCTTTATAATAACCACAAGGATGTAAATGTTAAACAAAGAAAACATGCGCTTGTGTGAGGGATTAATCATCCATTAAACAAGCAGCCTCACTGACAGGATCAAAGCCTCAAACTCGTCCTTGCGTGAAGCCAATGCTAAACAGATATATGTAATTCAAAGAAATACAAGTTAGACAACCCCACCATAGTGGTTTATAATTAGCGAAAAAATAGAAAATGAAATAATAAAGACATATAACAAAAGAACACATGAGAAAATTGATGCTCCAGGCAAAATAGATGCAGGAACTTACAGGTTCAAATGAATATACACTTCCATTTCTAGAACATATGAGCACCTGTGGAGAGGAAAAAAAGGATCAGCAAGATAGCAGGGACTAAGCTTATTTAATACATCATGGGCAACGAACAAGATATCAAGGACTATGCTTGATACATCATGGCGTCTTCGTTCAGACTATATATTGATCAATGAAACTAGTGGTTTAAAAAAGAAACCAGGGTGAAGCTATTGTTCATAAAAATGTACCTGAGAAGGAAAAGAAGAGCATATGCAAGCTCCAGCAAATATAGGACCGGGTATTTTATGCTGAGAGAATAACACCACCAGCAGGAGAAAAGAAAATAGTGAAAGAAAAAAAAAACATAATAAAAACAATAAAAAATAGATGGGAAAAAGCAAGTACAAATAATACACTCAAGAATTCATTTGCAAAATAATGCATCAGCAAAAGAAAATAAAAGATAATAAATCACATAATCTCTCATAGGATCTAATATACAGGCATGCAGACACGCCAATCAGGTGATGTTAATTAGATGCTACGACTCAAATGGAGAAAAACCACACGGATGTATGTTTTGCATAAATATCTTTATAAGTTCCTAAGCATATGCCCAGAGGAACTAGTTAAATATCCTCTACCTCTAAAGCATTTTACTTCTGACATTAAATACACCAAAAATTTTCCTTCAGATGACTATAATCACATCATAGACAAAGTTAAATAGCTGAAAATGCACAAAGAATTTTCCTTCAGATGGATCAACACTTTTTTCCTTGCAAAAAAAGATTTGAAATGGTGCTATTACGTCATCAAGCTGCGACATAGCTTGGGGGGAATATATGATAAGCAAGTTGAGTCTATAGTAGGGGTGTTCATGAAATCTGTCAATCCATCAATCTACCCAATTGAATCCAAGCCGAAGGTTTCAAATTGGATTAGGAAGAGTTTTGGATTAGTAACAAATTGAAAAAATCCCAAACCGAAGGTTTTGGATTAGATTACAGATCAAAGAATTCTTAATCCGTCTAATCCGTCAATCCAAAATCCTAAATATATATATATATATATATATATATATATTATAATTTTGAATTGCTTTGAAGTTAAGTACTGTTGATGAATGAACAATAATTTATTTCAAGTTTCTCTTTTGTTCTTTTAAGAAGACTTGATTTTAAGTTTTATTAAAGCTTAATAATTGGTTGCAACAAATTTAGCTTTATTAAGCTATTTTATATTATGGATTGTTTATTTTAATTTTTTATGATGAAAAAATTGACCTTCAATATTCTTTTTTTTTTTAAATTCATAGCTCAATCCTTAAATCCATGAATCCAACCCGAATGTTTTGGATTGGGTTGTGGATTGGGATTTTCTTAATCCAAAGGTTTTGGATTAAATTGCGGATTGACTTTAAATCTATAAAATTCAATCTATATACACCTCTAGCCTATAGTATAAATTTTTGTTCCACTCTAAAATCATCCACTAATAGCTACAAAAAAAATATTATACAAACTTCTCTAATAGTGCATGCTTGAGGACTAGGAGTTGCAACGCTGATGGATACACCATCACGCGAATGTTCTTCAGCGGATTAAAGAGATCATGCCAATACGATAATACTACAAGAACATGAAGTAAACCTAGAATTTGGATTTTAAACAACAAAGAATATACCTTCCAGTTAATGGATCCACTTGGATGCAATGCTAGTACATGTCCATCCACCAGGCAGCATATAACTGCATTTAATAATAATAATAATAAGAAGAAACTGCATTTGCTAATGATAATAATAATAATAATAATAATAATAATATAATGTAGGTTTTTCTTTAAAAAAAAGGCTAACAGATAAAACATGCAAGATATTCATTTAAAAATAACAAAATTACAAGATAATGTAGGTTTTTCTTTAAAAAAAAAAGGCTAACAGATAAAAAAGGGAAGATATTCATTTAAAAATAATAAAATAAAATACAAGATAATGTAGGTTATGACAATAATGACAGGACCAGGATTAAAATGAAACACATACTATTTCCAGTCAGAGAACTAATGGCAAGAGATCCAAACACTGGCACTTCTAACTCAAGTTGCCACAAAATATTAAATGGCAAAGCCTGCATTGTAAATGAGTAACGTGACCAAAACAACCATAGCTAAAAATGATGGCAAAGTTAATCAAACAACATTTGTATCAGATAATTACTGATTTTTTTTAACCTTTATTGATATAGCCGTTATCTGACCGCTAGTAGAAGCCACATAAAGTGCATTGTTGACCTGCATGAAAATTAGATAAAAATAAGCAACACCTGCTCATTAAAAGACAAGTTAATAAACTACCAGAAACTAATAAATTCTTTCTACACTCTTTTCTTCCTTGTCCCACTTTTCTTTCCGTGATAACGCTTAAAAAAAATAAAAAAATAAAAAAAGGAGGAATGAATGAAGCCAAGATTTCTTTTTTTTTTTTTTTTTTTTAGGGGGAAATGAAGTCAGGATTTAAAAGAAAACAACATTAAAATAATAAACAAAAGTACACAAGTGACAATACTATAATAAAAAGGGGGGAAAAAAAGGAAATATTAGAAACTTACAATAAGAAGACAAAGATACAGACAAACGTTCCAACAAAACGTCCTATAACCAACCCAACCTATTGTGCACATTTTTATGTGTTATAAAGCTTCGTATTAGTAAATTTTGAAGCTGAAACAAAAGCTACACAACAGTTGAGATGATCTCAAAACAACTGAATAACAAGACTGAATCAAAATTAAACAATAATAAGTCATGCCACCTACAAAATATTACAAAGATTATCTAAAAGGGCAGGTACGAGAGTCAACAAGAAATTGTAAAAGAAAAACATGAACTTAAAATGTTACCGAAACCAGAGAAAAAATAGATGAATTATATAACCAATGATTTTCTTAAACAGTAAAACTCACCTCATCAATCACAGGAGATCCAAATATACTGCCGCCGCATGGAACCTCATAAACACAGCAATGATTCATGTAGTCAAGAGCATATAGGTTATGGTCATGCGATCCACACCTGCAAGTGGTTTTTCAGATATCGAAGTTTGTCTTGATTGGGGGAAACAAAGTAATACAAAGTATGTAGACTAGGTCCCGTTTTGTAACAGTTATTGTAGAAATAATTCAAGGAAAAAAAATGTTACCAAATCAGTTGGTTTCGAGTGTCGGCAACTGGCTGAGACTTCACCTTCATATAATGAATTTATCAACCATTAGACCAATCAAAGGACTCCGTTCTCGCATATACAAGAACATAGAAAACCATAGTTCCCAAGTATTAGGCCAGCCATACCTCACCAGATGTTTGGAAAGTCCAACAGATATTGCCATTTGAAGAATCAATAAAATATAATTTCCCTTGGTAGCACCCAACAACAACCTAGAATAGGTACCCCGTGTGAGTGCTATGAAACAGTCACAAAAGAAAGATTGGGACAGATTAATAAAGCTTATAAGCAAAAGGATAGTAAATTGATAGCTCAACCTGAGAAAAGTTACCAAGAATAGCTGCTGAACATTCAATCCGTCCTTCTAGCTGGATTTTCCACTGGACATAGCCACTAAACCAAAGTATATGATAGTACAATTATAAATTTAAAGTGGATATCCATGCTACTAATTTAGATAATTCTTGCCCTGTGCTTGGCCTAAATGAAAACTTTTGCTAGAAAACCACCTAAGCTACTAGAAGTTTCCTGCTTTGATATTATATATGTTATACACCACATATCTGCTTCGTTAATCAAATAGATCACTTAATTTATATTGTTGATGTTATAGTTGCTTGCTGACCTCTATTTTCTTAATGACATATGAAGAACAGTGTTTTCTTTTTCTATATTGCTTTCTTTTCAGAGAAAACAATTTCTTGTCAATAACTGAATGGAAATTCTTAAAAAATTGAATTGAATACAACCACACTATCCTTGCCAAAAAAAAAAGAGAGAGGAAAAAATGTAAAGGGTGTCAGGGATCCTAATTCCTAATAGAGCAGTTTTTTTTCTCCCAAAAACAGTATTTAATCAAGTCATATCATTCATGATCGATCAGAATCACCTTCAGGAGGGGAAAGTACAGCATATTAAATAAATCATATCAGCATCAACTTTAAAGATTTCTAGTAACTTCAACAAATCCTTATAAATGAAAAAGATTAAAGTATAGTTGGACACATGTATCATTGGAACACAAAGAACACAATGGTCTCCAAAAGTTGCAACAATATCTACGATGATGAACACAATCTGTATAAAGATAAGATGAAACGGTATAGCTCTCACCTTCGAGCATTAACACACAGAAATTCATGCGAGTGAGATCCAATATATAAGCGGATGTCTGGGCCTTTAAACACAATAAGGGGTGATGCATCAACACAAGATCCCATGTGAACTTTCCATAATTCTCGCATTGAAACTTTTCTGTTTCTTGGGACTTCTGCACAATTTTCTTGGTGAACACGATTCATCTTGTCATCACCTTCATGAATAAACTTGTTGCACCTACTGAATGAACACAAAAAACACATTGCGGATGCACTCCATGGACACCGATTTACCAGAGTAAAGCCCTCAGAAGTATTGTTTAACTTTGAGTCCAGCTTCAACCTTTTAGAGATATCAGCATGATTTTCATTCTTTCCATGAGGAGTTCTGTGTAATTTAAAACCTGATTCAATGTTTGGTGCAAAAGAAGCATGGGGCAAGTTCCCTTTTCCCTCTTTCAGCTTCATCTCCCAATCAACATCGTTTCTCAAGTCTAAATCCAATGATGTTTTCCTCTCAAGAAGAGTAGCACAAAGCTTAGATGGGCTTGGAAAGGAATAAAGCAATCTCATGTCAATTCCTAGGTTATTTGAAAGATGTGCAGCAGCGATGGAATTTCCACCCACCATAAAGAAGTCGTCATCATCAGAAACTTCTTCAACCATTAATACATCACGAAAGGCCTGCAATCCATCAAACAGAGACTTTCCTACTCAAAAGATTCTCAAGATTAATGTAGCTAAATGTGCATAATATCATTCTCACAGATTAATAAACGTGAAATG
Source organism: Artocarpus hirsutus (assembly GCA_946598075.1). Classification (NCBI taxonomy): domain Eukaryota; kingdom Viridiplantae; phylum Streptophyta; class Magnoliopsida; order Rosales; family Moraceae; genus Artocarpus; species Artocarpus hirsutus. The sequence goes on along the minus strand of CAMOHE010040393.1, from coordinate 25,347 downwards.
AACCATAAAAGTTTAAACAATATGACATAAGAGGTCCATCCTTTCTTTTTAGTTTTGATGCCAATGATGCTTGGACAGTCAAACAAGGTCAACCAATGAATCTGTAAATTAGAAACCGAACTGAAGATTTAGAGGGAATTTCCAGTAAAATGGAAATGCTCAGCATTCTGAAGAGGAAAATCCTTGTTAAAATTAGCATGTGTAAATAAACAATGGCACATAAATATCTTACTAAAGCACTGTCAAAAGGCCCATATATATATATAATGGATACACATGAATTCTTAGACCACTATCAGTTGTCACTGGTTTCCTTCTTTTTGAAAATACACTTTTAGCTACCAAAGAAAAAACTATAAATAAACATATGAATTCTGAGTCTTCTAACTATCATCAGTTTCCTTGATCCCTTCTTTTCCAAAGTTCACATCTCTAGCTAACCAAATAAAGCTTCAAAAGTAAACTGTAAAGCACCCAATTTGGATTATTACGAGAGACGCTAGAGAAAGTACACCATTTTATAGATCGGCGGGGAAAAGCAAACCTTTTTAAGAACTTGCAATAGGTTAACATTTCCAGTATCCTCAATCTCATTCAGGACATGCTTCATAAGAAATTCTGTTGTCATTGACTCATAATCAACTTTTCCACTAGAAGTCATAGGAAATGCTTCAGTGCAAATGAAAAAGTTAGGAACCATCGCTAATGGAAGTTTGTCAAGCATCCAACATTTAAATTGAGATCTCAAAATTTCATTGCTTCTTTCCTTCTTTTCCAAGATTAAAAATGCTCCCAGTAATTCAATTCCTCCTCGAGCTTTATGGGAGATAACTGCAGCATCAATTACATATGGATGTCCCCTTAATGCATCCTCAATTTCCTCTAAAGCAATACGTTGCCCATTCAACTTAATAGTCCGGTCTTTTCTACCCGAGAAAACTAAGTCACCACCTGGAAGCCTTTTGGCAAAATCACCAGTCCTGAAATATAATTTATCCCCACATCCGCTTGCAGAACCACGCTTGGCATGGGATCGGGGCAACTTTACTTGATCCAGAGACATAAACGTAGAATCATAGTAACCAATAGAATTGCAAAGACCAGAAACGTATATTTCTCCATAATTGGCCAACTCATCATCATCAACAAGAACTACATCACAATTAGCAACAGGTACGCCAATTGGAACACTAGTTAGTGTCTCAGTCTTTAAAATCATTGGCAGCCTCTTGCAATCAAAATAAGTGCAATCACCAGATACCTGTTTCAATAATTCACATGTCAGCAATAAATCAAGAACCTGGAAGAAAATTTGCACTTATTTCTTAAGATAAAAGATGTTATACATATATATATATATGTATGTATATAAATCGGGCGGCATCAAGCATCATGTTCAACTAGTCACGGCCCAACTAAGTTGACACCCAACTAGAAGACTAATTGTAGGCCATCACAACCAACTTTTAAAGATTATAAGCTAAAAGCTAAGGGGGAAAAAGATAATTAAAAAAAAGAAAGAAACAAAAACAAAACAAAACAACAAAAAATAAACAAAAACGAAAACGAAAACAAAAAAACAAAAAAACAAAAAACGCCCAAAAGAATAAATGATGTCCAAAGAGAAAAATGGTGCTATGTAAATCCCCTTATAAGCCTAAGGCCAGTATGCTAAACATGATATGTTATGTAGACATAAGATGTTTGCATGTTGCAGCCACTAACAACGAAAAGAAACAGACATTCATGCAGGAAACTTAAGAAAACACAGGATGTTATCACCCAGTAGATCAGAAAACAACCAAATTTCTACAATAATCCAATGTTTTATCTTAAAATGTGGTAACTTGCCTTAAAAAAAAGACTATCTACCAAGTGAATTTACATCTCAAATTATCTTTTGCCCCAACAAACCAAGAAAACAAGTCTCATTTTATGTTTTTCCTTTTGCCCCAAGGATACCTCGTCCTTTATGCTTCTTTTTACTGGATCATTATACCAATAAAAGAAGCATTTTCTTATTAAAAAACAACACAGAAAACAAGTATAATATTACTCCAATCCAAAGATGCCTTGGGTATATTATCAATAAAGCTTTTAAGGATCTTCCTTATTCTTTGATTGTTTTTAACTGGAAGGACATGTTACATATTCTTCTTCTAGTTTTGTTCTTTCCTTTATGTTTTTTGTTTTATTTTCATTTTAGCATTCTTCTTTTTTTATTCAAGGATTTTTCAGCCTCTTTCCATCGTGCTTGATTAAAAATCAATGAAATGAATTTCTTTAAAAAAAAAAAAAAAAAGTCTATCCACCAGGTGAATTTACATCTCATATTATCTTTTGCCCCGACAAACCAAGAAAACAAGTCTCATTTTATGTTTTTCTTTTTGCCCCAAGGATACCTCATCCTTTATACTTCTTTTTATTGGATCATTATATCAATAAAAGAAGCATTTTCTTATCAAAAAACAACCCAGGAAACAAGTCTAATATTACTCCAATCCAAAGATGTCTTGGGTATATTATGAATAAAGCTTTTAAGGATCTTCCTTATTCTTCGATTGTTCTTAACTGAAAGGACATGTTACATGTTCTTCTTCTAGTTTTGTTCTTTCCTTTATGTTTTTTGTTTTTTTTTTTTTCATTTTAGCTTTCTTTTTTTTTTTTTTTTTTTCAAGGATTTTTCATCCTCTTTCCATTGTGCTTGATTAATTATCAATGAAATGAATCGCTTATCAAAACAAATAAATCAATAAATCAAAAGAAAGAGAACTAAGAAAATGTAGAAAACAGCCACAAATGTCTTAAGATTTCATCAAACCAAGAAACTGAGAAACTTAAAACATCAATTAGATCAATTCAAAATGACAGCCTTATAAGGTGTTTGGCATGGTGGTGGGAACCATCGGTTAGAACTGTTTTTACTGTAGCATGCGAGAGCTTTATACTGTAACAACTTTTTCCTTTTTATTATAGCATATGAAAACTTTACACTGTTCAAAATTGAAATAGTGGTTAAAACCACTCTTACCAAACAACATGTTAAATTCTAACCTCCGTACTCCCGTACAGATTGAGAATAGAGGTCCCTGGTAATATCTTGGATAGCAAATTCCACAAAGACAAAGACAGCGTTTCACCACTTAGCACTAACAATTTCAATGAACTAAGAACACCTCTGTCCGGCCGACTTTCCAAAGTAGGAAGGATTGCTCTCATCAGCGATGGAACAGCAGTAAGCCTATCAATAGAATAAGCCTACAAAAGCATTAAGAGAAAACAAATAATTCACACATGATATAGTTGGTATTAACATTTCTCTCCCGAGTCCTGAACCAGAAAGCAAGAAACATCAAAAAAATAAAATCTCTCCTCTATCAGTTAAGCATTATGTCTTTTACTGATCAAGAAAATCCAAATTTATATTTGCGTAACATGAGCCTTCAAGTAATAAGCACACTATCATTAGAAACCCACAAAAGGGAGATAAAAATACCTGTATAAAATCGACAATAGAAAACACATTTTGCTTTAGCTTGTTGAAATGAGGAATGACCAACGTACAAGCAGTGAGAACAGGGCTGAGAAACTCTTGCAAGTGATCAATAAAGCTTATCGACGTCTTGAACAACAAAATTTCCTCTCCACTCAAAGGATACAATTCTTGCATCCACAAAAGTCGGTTCAAAAGACCTACAAGACTTTTTGATTGTAGAAAAAGAACAAAAATGAATTCAATAGTTCAGATGAACAAAGAAATGTGCTACCTTTTTCAGTTCCACAAACACCTTTGGGCTTCCCTGTTGATCCGGAAGTGTACATCACGTAACAGAAAGACCTCTGTTCTCCAATCTCGCACGGCCAATCCAAAGCTCGAGACTCTCCATTTCCTTCTTTTTCTTCTTCTGCTTCTTCTTCAAGCGAAAACCACAAGACACGAAAATTTCCTGACTCCGCGATCCAATTTGTGCTCGATTCCGCGCCAAAAGGAGATTTGCTCGCGATTACGAGATCGACGTGCGACGAAGCAATGATTGACAAAACCCTAGCTTTCGGCCAGGAAGGATCCAGAGGCAGAAACGCCTCGCCGTACCTGATCACGGCAAGCACCGCCGCCACGTAGTCCGCCGACGGCGGAATGTATATTCCAAATACGGCTGGCGAATGGGTGCGGACGCGGAGGGAGCGTAGGCGAGAGGCGAGGGAATCGACGGCGGAAAGAAGCTGTGAGTAGGTGAAGCAGCAGTCACCATGGTAGAGCGGCGGTGAAGAAGACGACGATGACGGCGCCGAGTTAGGACAGTCGGCGGCGGCGAGAGCGCCGAATTCGCCGGAGGACTGAACGATGGCGATTTTATTGGGGTTTTCAGAAGCTGCTTGGGAGAATTTGTGGGAAATGCAATAGCAGCAGAAGCAGCTTTCCTTTGGCTTGGAAGTGTCGCTGCTGCTCATAGATAGCTTCAGAGAGAGCTCCTTATCAGAATGCCTGGGATTTGTTTTAAGCTGGGTGGGACTTGGGCGTAAGGATGAAGACGACGTTGGCAGTATTGAAAGGCTCTTTTCTTCCGACCACTCTAAATGCACAGTCTGGAAGCAGTGGGAGGGTGACAACGAAACCAAACTGATTAAAGAGTGATTAGCGTGATAAGCAGTTTTGGAAAAGAGTTTCGACCCAGAACACTTGTGGCCGAATGTTGGCGCATAAGAGCTTTCTTTTTTTTTTTTTTTTTTTTAGAGTTTTATATTTTAATTGATTAAAACTACGTAGTTTTAATTAATATTTTAATTACGTATTTGAATTTAAACTATAATAATTTAAATTTTAAGGAGTAATTTATAATAATGATTTTTCAGACTATCTCTAATCTATTATTTCAAAATGAAATTGTTTTTACAGAAATATAGTATTTTACACTAAATTTTATCCATCTCTAACCCATAACTTTTAAATACAACTCTAAAAATTATTATTTTAACTTTCTTTTTATTAATTTCTAACTATAAATGTATTTCGCAGTTATTTTATTTTTACACTATTTAATATATTATTGCTATGATATCTTTAAATATTTAACCCATCCTTAAATACTATAAATTTATTAACTACATTTAATTAGCTAAATATTTCGATCACTAACCATTATATTAATTAGACATTACATTACATAAAACTAAAATAAGTAAACAAAACATTACATTTACTAAACACAAAATTAAAAAAAGAAAAAAGAAAATTCATCATTAGTTCTTCAAATTAGAATATTGACCCCACAAATGATTAATTAATGCATTTTGAAGTGCAATGTGAGCCTTTTTTATCTTTGAATTGTCTATATGGGGTAAAGTATTCTTAAAAATGAATATTTTTATCTACCACCGTTTCAACATTGGGAGTTAGCATTTCCATCGAATTCCCATTGGTATATCAGCACCACATCATTCTCAATTATTACACTATGCATAATTATACACAGTCATTATGTCATTAATACATCATTTAATCAAGTTTGGGGATGTAGTTGGGAAAAAGTTAGAATAAGAGTAGATGACAAAGAGAAAGTTTCTTTTTGGAGAATATACTTGGAGTGAGAAGTTTCTTCTTGGAGAATATACTTGGAGTGAGAATAGAGCTCCATACAAAGGTCCAAGAGTAATTGGTATTTATTAATATTCTTTTATCCTACCTAAAATCTAGCCACACATTATAAGCTTAATGAAGTCCTATTGATCTTTAATGATGCATTAATCTACATTCATGGAGAGTGATATAAAAAGCATGCCTATGTAATTCACAAATCTCTTTATCCAAAGATCAATGATAATTCATTTCTTTACATAAACTTATCAATGGCTAATCATACACACACATGAAGAATCTTAAGTAAGGTAAGGTTGACACTTAGATTGAAATTCTAGATATTTTCAACGATTTAAGTTTCCCCTAAGTTGTTAGATTTGTGTAATCTTTGAGGCTTGCTATTTGTGTTGAAACTGAATTATTACTGATTTTTAGATTTTTGTCTTTTTATTCTTCGTTTTGTTTGATGACTAGTAAAATATTAATTGAATTCTGATATTGAAATTTGTTTTGAAAGATAGATAAATTACATAAGTTTTAGCTAACTTCATTTTGGGCTTTTATCAATGTTGAAGATAATATTTGATGGATTTCGTCACCATCTCCAAACTTAGATTAAATTTTTAGAAACTTATGTAATATTCACTTTTTCTTAAAGATCTCTAATAAGAAATCTAGACTATTACATTACAATTGTTCGATGGATTTTGTCACCATCTCCATCATCAGATTAAATTTTCAAAATTTAATCATCTTATGTTTACTTTTTCAAAGAATTTTCACAAGAAATCTTTACTATTATATCACAACCGTTCAATGAATTTCATCACCATTCCCATCGTCCAATTAAAATATTCAGAATCTTATCATCTTATCTTTCATAGTTTCTGTAAATAGCATGCCACACTGCATTTAAACGTATCTCTTCAACCATTTCTGCAAAACAAAAAAAAAAAAAAAATTGAAGCAATGAAGTTCTTGATGCACCTCAAGAAGACTCACATCTATGTCATGTATAGCTTGATATTTTTCAAAACTATCGTAGGCATAAAATAGTCTAAAAATCAATTTTGGTATACAACAATTTAAAAAAGTCAAAACCATAATTTATCACTCAAGATCGAAGCAAAAGATCTTTGCCATGGCGAATGCAAGTTAAACTCGCTGCAGTTGGCAAATTGGGGGGATGCGTTTGAAAGATTAAAAATCAGAATCCAAGTGGTGTTTCAAAACAAGATAAAAAGTGTTTGGTATTGTTTTCAAAATAGTTGAAATATTTTGTTTAAAAAAATGAGAATTTTTTAAGAATTGTGTTGAAAATGTTTTTAAAATTTTTACCTCGAAAAATGTGCGAAAACATTTTCAAAAATTTTAAGAATAAAAACAAACCGGCAAAAAGATTAGAATTATTATATCTAAGTTGATTTATAATATTATATTTATATTATTTTGTAGTTACATCGAGCCAAAGCGTTATTGATGCAAAACAAGAGTTACAAGAAAAGATTCAAAATTGATCATGTACAGATATTGAAAAATTTGCAATAACATCCACACCGCAACGCCAATATTTCAAAGGCAAAGATTCTACATCTCCTCGATTGTCTTAATTTTCTCTTAACATAGATGATGAAGATTTTAGGGGCAGTTCAACTTAACTACCTATTGGAATGAAGAAAGCAAAAATTTAAAAAGAAAAATAATCAACAAATTTCAACTGTTGTTGACAATATCAAAGAAGAAAACCGATTGGGTCACTCAGAAAGGCAACAAAACTATGAAATCCAATTGCTACAAGCTCAAAATGAGTCAAGAACGTTGGCCATGACTACGTTTCGAGAAGAAAACAAAATCTTACTAAAAGATTTGAATTTTATAACCGATCCGAACCTACTTGAGTTTTTTCGTAGGGAACTAGAATTATGCGAAAAAGAACGCAACAACAACACCAACGATTCGAAAATAGCTCTAATGTTTTTAGCTAATTTTAAGTCATATTACAAGATCCAGAACTAAATCATATTTTTCGATATGTTTTGATATTGATATGTTTTTTCGATAATAAATCATATTATCATATTTTTTTTGATATGTTTTGCATGATTTATTATTGTTCTACCTTTTATTCATATCACATAAAAATTTCAAAAGCATATCATACATATTTGATTTTATAAAAATGTTTGAATGAAACGTATTTGCCATTTTGTATGTCTAGTGTTTAACATTAACTCTGAATTCAAACGTGTGTTTTGAATTACTCTGAATTTATTTGAAGCTGAATTTTGGATATGTAATGTTTTATATTTCCATTATGTGTAGTAATTTTTATAAATTATTTTATGGTATAAATAATTTAATACATAATTTTTAATTTTGATTGCACACTACCTAGGCTTTGCTGGTAGAATTTGTAGTATTCATTGTGTGATTTATTTTAATTATCAAATGAAAATTTTATAGCTAAAGAAAAATCTGAGAGTTGTAAATATGTTTTAACTTTATTTTTGCAAATTTTCGTGCTATAATGCAATGTGAATTGAAAGATATAGGGTTATAAATCCTTGAAGGGTTGTTAGTTTTTATGACTGTCAGATTTCTTGAATGTTTTGAAAATTGGAAAAAGGTATTTTCGATTACTACTTTGAAGAGAAGAAAATTTGAGTAATGTTTTTATATATTAGCTATGTATGAAAGAAGTTTTACATTTTATTCATGTTTACAAGTTGAGATTAATTTTTCTAAGTATTAAATATTATGTTTTTTGTCTTTATGTTTTTTTTTTTATTTTAAGTGCATGTTTGTGATTCAAAGATGCTTTGTTTTATAAAGAATGATGTATGATGATGTAATATGATAGAATGATATTATGAACATGAATATTAATTTTATGTGTTATATAAATGATTGACATGAATACTCCAAAAGATATGTACATCAAGAACTACAGCAATGTCACCCAATTTAAGGTTTAATAAGCAAACAAGTTAAATAAATACATTCTTACCTACAACATGATAAAAGTTTACGAAAAAGTTTTAAGAATATGTGTTTTTGATAATTTTTAAGTTTGTTTTTATATATTATCTTCTTATGAAAACTTTTGTTACAACAAGTTGGTTTAACGAATATTTTAATGACGAGGTACGTTAAAGGTATATCTGTATGTATGTATAACTTAATTTAGCATTGTAGACCCCATTGTTATGTTTGTCCCGCTAGGTGGACTGCCCTACAAGGTGGACTTATATATTTAGTTTAGGATTAACTACCTCACTCCTCTCGTTCAATTATGTTTATGTTTGTGGTGCCATGCTTGGGCCCCTTACAATAAAATGAATAATGCTTTAATATAGAAGTTAAAATGAAAGATATATTATGAATAAACCTGTGTCTCATGCACTATTATGATTATTATTGCGATGTTATTGTAATGATTTTTATGAAATATTTTATGTTGTGAGATAAGAATGTGTACTGACTAAGCTTATGCTTACTTAGATCATATTATGCTGCAGATAAAGATAAGATGTAGGTTGACTAAAATAGAGGACAAGGTCAGACGTATGTGCAAGGAGTGTTGGATTGAAAACGAAGTAATGTTATGAAAGGAATTTAAACTCAAACAAAATTTAATATATTATGTTCCACATTTTTATTTATTTGAGACTCAGTTTCATTTGTGATATATTCTTTTGAACTTATGTTTTATTAAATGTAATATGAATTTTAGATTTTTTTTTTGTTTATTAGGTTATTTATTAAAAAATACGCTGGATAGTCCAATTCTTCATAATTAGTCTTAATTAGTTGTTTGATTAGAAGTTAAAAGTTTTTGCATTATATGTGTGAGTTTGTATTTACTTATTTTTTTTTTGACAAAACTACTTATCGGATTTAACTTTTCCTTCTCGATTAACTCGATGGAATGCCTAAAGCAATTGGCTAAATGACCAACTTTCAAAATCCTTTTATTAACCCTGTATAATTTTTAAACTTGTTCATTAAAAATACAAAATTATCATTACACTTCTCTTGGGCTACATATCATTCATCTACTTCTCCATAAGCTTTTTCTCCAAGAAAAATGATATAATCACATAATTAACATCTTGTTTCAAAACTTATTGATTATCTACTATTTCTTTATACATAAACAATAGGACAAAGATCGCTTCTTTCTCCAAATAACGTAAGCCTATGTTTCATCGGCTGGCTAGTAAGATAAGTATAATGTAGTCATAGAAAATGTAACTTCACATCTATATATTAGAAGGTTAATAATTTTGATACTTAACATTTAAGTTTTCTGTAGGTGGTTGATTAACTGAATGCTTTAGGTATTCCATTGGGCTAATTGAGGAGGAAAAGTTAAATCTAGTAAATATTTTTGTCAAAAAAAAAAAAAATCGCACGTGTAATGGATGTATTTCTTGGGATATTTCTCTAAGTGTTGTTTATTGTTTCAAACTTCTTATCTAGAATTGTTAAGTTTAAAAATAAAAGTAACGTTCCTTGTGATGCCTGTAAGGGGGCGTTATAGTTTAAATATGAAAAACCTAGTTCCACAAATTAACAACGACTGTCAAACTAATATGACGATCAAAAGTAACTTGACGATGATTATAAAAGTTTGTTATGTATCAAATATGATTCTAAACTAATTCCTTATATGTCTAGAATTTAGCCTAATACATAAATCTAGAAAAACCCAATACCATAAATTTACACAATCATGCAATGAAGCTAGAAATCGCATGACACAGGAAGGCGATTGTCAATAAGATGAAAATATAATATCAAAGCCTGTTTAATGTAAGGTCCTATTTGAAACTTTGTTCCTATTCAACTCATGATTTCTTAAATTCTTAAGGTCTAATAAAAATCTTTCTTAAAACTATGATTTTTTTAAAGAAAAATTAAAAAGGCAAAAACTGTCCCCATGAAAAAAACAAGTATTATATTTTTTTCCCCTTAGAAAAAAAGAGACCCCGAATGTTTGCACATAAACCACAAGAAGATTAGAAGAGACAGAGATATTTAAAAGGAACAAAACCTAGTCAAGACAAAATACATGCATCGTTGCTATTAAAATTCATGGCCCTATATTATTATTGTGGGTATAAATTTATTTCAATTTTGTTTTTATTTTGTAAATCAATTTGCTTTTGGGTTTTTAATTACTTGAAATTTGGGCAATAAGGTTCCATAGCTTAAACATACTTTTGGTGTTGGATAATCTAAACATAAGCTAGTAACAAGACTACCATTTTCACAAGAATCAACGATCATTTGACTAATTTAACGATCAGATATATTATGACGACAATCATTAAGAATAGATTGTGTGAAGAAGTGAACAATTATTTTGATAAAAATAAAGAAAAAGTAGGAAAACTTATGAAAGAAATTACAAATTTACAATGATAACGTTAAAATCAATGAATTTTCTTTGAAAGTATATATGATGATAATTATTAATTTTTATTTTTTTAAAAGTTTTTTTTTTCAATAACCGTTTAAGTCGAAAGAAATGATTATGTCAGTCATGTTTGCGACTAGAATGTACACTTTACTAATGATATTGATAAATTACAAAAATTAAGTGCAAATGACAAACAGCTTATAATATTGTATGATTAACTTGCAAACTTTATGGCGACTACATAATTAAGTTTTTATTTTTTTTCAAAAAATGAAAAAAAAATGTTCTTTCCGATGGCCGTCAAATTGAAGGACACGATTATATATGTAAAGTTTACAATTAGAATGTGAACTTCATAAATGATGTTGACAAACTTATGAAAATCAGTGAAAATGACGAAAAATTAACGAACAATTTACAATCTACTTGCAAAAGCCACGATCAAATGACAATTTTATTAAAAAAATATAAAGAAAAATATGAAATATTAAAATACATTAATATATTATTATTATTATTATTATTATACATAAAAAATTCCCATGCACTTTTTTTCTCTATGCAGAAACTACGGTCTACCTTCCTCTATATAATTCCCCCTCCTAAACCATTATCCAAGTTCTTTTATATAAAATCAACAAAGCTATTAAACGCATTCCTTTTTTTGAGGCAAATATTCATTGTTTTCTAAACTATTCTGTGAAAAAAAAAACTAAAAAAAAAAAAAAACCAATTGCTCTTCACCCATCTTTCCCCCTTCTCTTTTCTTTCACACCCGGGATTTTGTTCAAGACGTTAAATTACAGAAAAGAATAAAAAAAGAAGGAAGAAGAAGACGTTGGAGAAATTAAAATCACGGTTGCAATTTCTGAACATGAGCCATTGGCAAATGATGTGATCGCAGAGTAAGATCTGTTATTTTTAATTTATTTATTATTATGTATTTGGTTTTTTAAATGATAATAAATAAATAAAAATAAATTTAAGTGGTCCAATAGACATATATTTTCTAAAAGGTGTCAACCAAAAAAGATATTCATAACTGTTATAACGCTTAAGAAAAAATGCCTATTTTCGTAAAAGGTAACGTACCCCTGATTATGGGTGTCTATAAATATCACGTGAGAGGGTCCCTATACCTATGCAGTTTTATTCAAAAATATACCATCTCTCAAAATTGTAGAAGGTTTAGAAGAGCCTCTTCTTCCTCAAAAATTCTTCTTTAGGAATTCTTGCAGAGAAACTCTCCATTCATTCTTCAGATTATCAATGGCTGGAGGTTATATTTTTCTTTCCTTTATATTTTCGCATTTAAATGATTTTCATGCAATTTAGTTTATGCATATATGAAAATCATAACTCTATATATATATAAATTTTCTAACATTTGGTATCAAGAGCGTACTTTTATTTCTGTCTTGATATATTTGAATGGAGTTTTTTAAAATATCCAAAATTTTGTTGCATTTGAAATCATTTTTTGGATTTTTTTATGAAAATCAACGTTAAAAATCATTAGAAAATTGATTTTCTAACATTTTTGGGTTTTTAAAACGTCAATTTTAGTGCCCATAAGGTAAAGAAACAACCAAGTCTGCAATTGGACCCATTTGGGTGAACTTCGGACGAAGAAGACCCAAAATAAGGGAAAAAACAAATCTAGGGCCAAAAAACGACATGTCGTTTGGCCCTTGAAGTTCGCGTTTTGTTACCGCAAAATGACAATTCGTTTTTCAGTAATAAAAATGACACGTCGTTTTGAGGCGGTGAATGGGCTGGTTGTTTCATAAAACGACACGTCATTTTCGTTACTGACAAAACGACACATTGTTTTTACGACATGTGGCATTTTGAGGACATGTCGAAATGACACGTCGTTTTGGGTCGTTTTCTGAGCGAGAAAAATAAAAAAAAATCCACAAATTTTTGGAAAATTGGGTATTTTTGGAAAATTGGGTATTTTAGAAAATTGTTTTTTTAATAAATCTAAAATTAATTTTAATAAAGTCCAAAATTTTATTATTTATGGTTAAATAAAATTTTGGAAATTAATTTTAGATATGTTGTTGAATTTATGCATAATTTATTTTGCATGTATTCTTGAGTTGTTATTCTTTAATACATGCAAATTCATGAATATTTTTTGCATGCAAAATAAAAGTTCTGAGTGATTTGTATAATTTAACTTGATCTAAGAATAGTCATAACATCTTTGATTATATTAAAATTATACATTAAGTTGGATAAATCACATATAGTTAAACAGACATTAATTGCAACTAATTATATTTGGTATAATGAAATTTATCCTACAGGGAATTTTATTATATTAAATATGATTGGTTAGGATGAAATATTAAACTATTTTCTTAATTTACCCACAAGGATTAAGAAATGAAATATAGTTTAATAGTTTCATCATAATATTTTATGTTAATCAATGTGAATTAAAAACTTAGCCCACAGGCAGTTTTTATGTCATATGATTCATAATTTTTGTAGCATGATTTATACTGGTAAAACATGACATATAGTTATTAGCTTCAAATTTTGTGACACGAGCATGTATGTTTGATGTATTACAGTAATTCAACCTGTTAATTTATCTGATATGAATTATGATATTCTCAAGCTTAAGGGTGACAACTATAAAGTCTGGGAGGAGAGGATTCTCCTTCATTTGGGGTGGATGGACATTGACTATGTCATAAGGAAAGATGAACTGCCCTCTATCACTAAGACCAGCACTCTAGATAATATTAGTCGATACGAAAAATGGGAGTGATCCAATTGTCTCTCAGTTATGTTCATAAAGACTAAGATCTCTACCGAGATTAGGGGTTCGGTTGATCAATATGACAATGTTCGAGCACTATTGAAGGCTATTGATGAGCAATTTGAGTCTTCAGATAAGGCATTGACAAGCACCCTAACGCAGTTTTCATCCTTGAAGCTTACCGGTATAAAAGGGGTGCGTGAGCATATCATACGCATGAGGGACATTGTGGCTCAATTGAAAACGCTTAAGGTTGAAATGTTTGATTCGTTCCTGGTACATTACATTCTGAATACTCTACCCTCTGAGTATGGTCCCTTTAAGATCTCCTACAACACACATAGGACAAATGGTCAATTACTGAGCTATTGACCATATGTGTTCAGGAGGCGGGAAGACTCATCATGGAAGAGAGAGAGAAAGTAAATTTGGCAACCCAGGGTAAAAAGAAAAATCAGACCAAGCAAAAGGGAAAAGGCAAGGCTCCTGCCCAGCTAGAAATTAAGAAGGAGTTTAAGTGCTTCTTTTGTAAGAAGAAGGAGTATGTAAAGAAAGACTGCTCCAAATTCCAGGAATGGCTTGATAAGAAAGGTACTCAACTCTCACTTGTCTGTTATGAATCTAATATGATTGATATTAATTATAATACATGGTGGATTGACTCCGATTCTACAATCCATGTTACCAATTCCCTACAGGGATTACAAAACCTGCAGAAGCTAGTGGGAAGTGAGCAAAGCATCTATTGTGGAAATAAGATGCGCTCACATGTGGAGGCTAAAGGAACGTGCAAACTAATCTTAAGTATTGGCTTTAGTTTGTATTTGGAAAAGACATTCTATATGTAACACCCAAGAATTTCTAATGCATTAAAAATTTATTAAATTAAAGATTATATTAAGATGAAAAATACAGTTTAAGGAAAAATGCTGTATAATAAAATGAAAATATTATATTTTATTAAAATAACGCAGTTTAAAGAAGTGCACTGATGAAGTTATGTAGCATGAAAATTACACTGTAAAAGTAATGCAGTGTAAGAATTGAACTGTTTAAGGTCACGCAGTACAGAATTAGATGGTGTAGACCACAAGTCTTTTTTATAAAAGTGAGAAAAAAAATTCAAAAAAAATCAGTTCTCTCTCTTTACTTTCTCTTTCTCCTCAAAAACCAGTCTAAGATTTCAGCCTCTGGTTTCGACACCTCCCACACCATTGGAAAGCTCTCGATGAGCTGAGTCCAACGGTGTGCCATGCCACCCAAAAAGCCACTAGAGGAGGCCGCATGCGCCGCCCAAAATGGCCGTAAATCTCATTTCTTCCTGACATGATTTCTCCGTCGTCCGACCATCAATCGACGTGATTTTAATGTCTATGGGCTCAGCATGAGGAGAGGAGCAAAATGGTACCACTCTACCAGCTCGATTTTAGCTAGAATGATTTGATGAAAAAGCCCCGTCGTCACCGTGGAGCCATCGTCGGAGCCGTCGTCTCCGATGGCAGTGTGGCACACTGCTAGTGCCAAAAGGATCATAAAGTGACAGGGAGTAAAACCCTTCACCTAATTTCACCCTTTTGCTGCCTCTCGCCGGTGAATGGAGGACGTCTGTTGATGCCATTATGGGAGTCACCAAGCTTGCACTTCCCGACCCTTTTCACCAAAATTGGCTGAGGCAAAACACTTAGAGATGCACAGAGAAGCTTACCCAACCCTCAATTTCAGGCAACGACTGCCGATCACCGAAAAATGACCAACGCCACCATGGGCTATCGTGAACACCACGGATTTGCTGTTCCATGCCATGTTGAGAGGCATCAATAGGGGGAAAATGCTCAGACCGCCACGGGGAATGAATCCCCTAACTCAATTTCACGGTGTCTTCGCCGGAGATAGGAGATCGGAGCCGCCAATTTTGGCCGAGAATCCCATCTTCGATTTGAGTAGATGGAGGCAAAATTGAATGAAATTGACCCCACCAATGAACTCAAGAGGGTCGATTTAGGGTGAGTAGGACCGAGTCCAGCCGCCAATGCCAAATGGCGCCGGTCAACCGCCGATTAACGGAGGTCAACGGCCATTTTGAGATTTTGTGATCCGGACCTCCAATCGACGATTGGAGACCGCCTCCCAACTCATTTCGACGCTCTAAACACGATGGCGACCTCTGTTTAAGCTAATTCCACTCTGGTGAAAATCATCTAGTACCAACTACATGTAGATCGAGGCGATTCAAACTATAGTAACAGAATCTAGAAGGACATTTTCAAGAATGTATGATCTCCAAGAAGCATTCTTAGCCATTCATGGTCACTCGAGGAGCACTGCAGAGGATGCTTCGCATACTGTAGATACAGCGAGGTATAACTTGACCCGTTTAGCTCGGACTCCAAGTAAGTAGTAATTTCACTTACAGTATGAATTGTTTTAAAATAAATTGTTTTAGATGCTTTCATGGAAATTTATGAAAATGCATGATCAGTGATTGTTACACTCTTTTATGTGAGAATGGGTCTTATGGGTTATAGAAATTGATGAAAAACCCGCCAAGGGTAAAATCATCATTTTTAAGAAAATAGCTAGAACGGAGTCGAACACTCCGATTTAGCATAACGATCTTAGATGAAAATGTTTTGTAATATGTTAAGTAACATAACTGTCACGTGTGACGAGAGATTTAATAAGAGATGTTCAAGTAAATGAGAAGTAACCCGGTAGGTTAGAAAGTCAAATAAAGAAAGAGAGGTAACCCGGTGGATTACAAGGTTAAAAAGAAAAGTAACCCCGGTAGGTTACAAAGCTAAGTGAAGAAAAGGTAAACTGATAGTCTAAAAGGTTGAGTAAAGACAAGGGTAAATGAATAAGTGTACAAGTCAAGTTAAAAGAAAAGAATGTTTAATGTTTACGTTTTATTATTAATCGAGTAGATTGATAAAAATAAAGTTAATTAATGAGTCGGCTATCGTTTGAGCAGCACACAGAGGCCGACTAATGAAAGGAATGAGAAAGGAACATAATAAAGAACGCTAAAGCATAGTCCAGGTAAGTTCAGACCTTACCTACAACATGAAATAAATAGTTTTCAAATGCTCATATATGTATGTTTGCAAATGAGTTTGCAATTATTATGCAAGTTTCTTTTAAAGTTTGTTTGCATTTATTATGCAAAAGTTTTAAAGGTTCAAAGTAATATTTGCAATGAATTTGCAAGTATTATGTTTAAAGTCTATTTGCATATTGATATGCATAATGTTTTTAAAAGTTCAAGTTATGATTTTCAATGTATTTAAAGTATGTTTTGCATTTGGATAATGTATAATATTTTATAGTTTAAGTTATAAGTTTTATGATGCATTCATTATGCAATAAGTTGCATTGGTTAAGTAATAAGTTTCAAAGTAAAAATTATAATTTGTAAAATGTGATTGCGTTATATGTTGCATTTGTTATGCCATAAGCCTTAGAATACAAGTTATGACTTGCAAAATGTGTCTGCGTTATAAGTTGCATTTGCTATGCAATAAGTTGCACTTGTTGTGCAATAGATTTTATAGTACAAGCTATAAATTGCAAGTGTGTTGCATATGATGTGATTGCATTTAACATGCTCACTAAAGTTAATAAGAAGGTAACGTAAAGATAAAAAGAAATTGTCATACTAGCCTCCTAGTTGTGAGGTAATGAAAGTAAAGTCAAAGTTTAACCTCCTAGATGTGAGGTACATGACTTCGAAGTTCGATAGTCTCAAGTCTTCTGCAAGGGAAACATTGTGTTTATGATCTCATGATTAATGAGTTGGTACGAATACTATAGTAAAATAAGGAAAGTGAAGGTAAGATAAGGAAAGATAAGGATAGGAATAGAAAGTTAAAGTAAGAAAAGAATGTTCATAAGATATTTATAATTGAAAGTACATAATTGAGCATAAATGAAAACATGCATTTTAGTTTTGCTTGTTGTCCTTATTATGAAATATTTAAATGCTATGAAAAACATTCTAAGGAATATTTCATGTTAAGTGTTTATGAAAACATAAACGATATTTATAAAGAGCAATCTAAGGATTGTTTTATGTTAAATATTTTATGAAAAGCGTTTATGAAAACGTTACAAAACGCTTTATTAAAATGTTTATGAAAAACATTTTATAAATGTTTTATGAAAAATGTTTATGAAAAACGTTTATGAAAAATGTTTCAAGAGAAAGGTTTTTGTGAGGAAAGATTTAAAGTATGTTTTACATGTTTGTTAGTTTATGTTTGAACTTATTGAGTGTAAGCTCATAAAAAGTTTTTTTATGTTGTAGGTAGCCTTACGAGTGACCAGTAGGACCCGCTAGAAGAGCTAGGGGCTGCGAAGGGCAGATGCAAAGATTTGGGTATAGATATTACCATGATTTTACTTCCACTACTTAAAGAAAAGGTTTTCCATTGTTTAATGTACTGTTTATGAAGTTTTAAGAAAATGAGAGTTTTAAGATATGTTTTCAAAGTTAAGTCATATTTTGCAAAATGTTTTATCTAATTGTAAAGTTAAGTTTTAAGCTATGTTTTAGTAAATGTTTCTTATTAAGTTTTAAGAAACAATTTGAAATGGTTACAAAGGCAAATATTGAGCGAGGTCTCAACTTGAATGGCGACAAAGGTCGCGACAGTTTCAAAGTACGTTTTAAAATAAAAGAATGTTTAAAGAAAAAAAAATTAATTCAATATTTTTCTTACTAAGTAAGATTACTGTTTAAGTACGATGTTTAATGAAAGTAAAGTGATTGCCCGAAAAGACGGGTCGTCACACTATATTCCTAGTTTTTCTATAAATTTAATTTCAGTTTCTAAACTTGTATTAGTTGGATATTCCTTTAATTTTTCATATTCTTCTTTCAATCTATTTTATAAATATGATTTTATTGGATGTGGTACTTTGTTTGATGGTCTTTTTAATCTTAATTTACAAAATGATGCCAATTATACTACTATGCACGTTCATGAAAATGTTGGTATTAAGTGATGTGTTATAAATGATGAATCCTCTATGTTGTGGCATCAGACATTGGGACATATCTCTATTGAGAGAATTAAGAGATTAGTAAATGATGGAGTACTCGGTACTTTAGATTTTACTGATTTTGATACTTGTGTGGATTGCATTAAGGGTAAGGAACCAACAAGTCAAAGAAGGGTGCCAAGAGGAGTTCTGATTTATTAGAAATTATACATACAGATATTTATAGTCCAAACATGAACACGTACTCTCAAAGGTACTTTGTCTCTTTCATAGATGATACTCACGATACATATATCTCTACTTGCTTAACAATAAAAGTGAAGCACTAGATGCTTTTAAGGTCTTTAAAGTAGAAGTAGAGAAACAATGCGGGAAGCAAATTAAGATCGTGAGATCAGATAGAGATGGAGAGTACTAGAGTAGATACACTGAGTATGGACAAGCACCTGATCCTTTTGCTAAGTTTCTTCAGAAACATGGGATTGTTGCCCAATACACTATGCCTGGTTCTCCAGACCAGAATGGTGTAGCTGAAAGAAGAAAGCGAACAATAATGGACATGGTGCGGACCATGCTTGCTAGCTCCAAACTTCTTGAGTTCTTATGGACTGAAGCTCTTAAAACGGTAGTGTACACATTGAATCGAGTTCCAACCAAGGCTGTCTCCAAGACACCTTTCGAGTTATTCAAAGGTTGGAAATCGAGTTTGCGACATATACGCATTTGGGGATGCCCATCGGAGGTAAGAGTTTATAATCCACAAGAGAAGAAGCTAGACTCAAGGATCATAAGTGGATATTTTGTTGGTTATGCTGAATGGTCTAAGGGATATAGATTTTATTGTCCATCTTATAGTACTAGATTTGTGGAATCAAGGAATGTAAAATTTCTTGAAAATGACTTAATTAGTGGGAGTGATCGATCCTGGAACACTGTTCAAGAACCTATTGAACAGCCTGTTGAACAACATGCTCCTCAGGAGAATGTTGAACCAACATTAAGGAGATCTACTAGAGAAAAGCGATCTGTGATGCCTAGTGACTATATTGTGTATCTACAAGAGTCTGACTACAATGTTGGAGCCGAAAATGATTCTGAAACGTTTTCATAGGCCATGAGTTCTAAGGAATCTAACTTATGGTACAATACCATGAAAGACGAAATGGATTCTATGGCATTTAACAAAGTCTGGGATCTCGTTGAGTTGCTTAATGATGTAAAAGCCATTGGATGTAAGTGGGTCTTTAAAATAAAGAAAGACTCATTGGGCAATATTGAGAGACATAAGGCAAGACTTGTTGCCAAAGAATTCACTCAAAGAGAAAGAATTGATTATACAGACACTTTTTCTCCTGTATCTAAAAAGAATTCTTTTTGAGTCATTATGGCATTAGTCGTCCATTTTGATATGGATTTGCATCAAATGGATGTGAAAACGGCCTTTCTCTATTGTGATCTAAAGGAAGGGGTTTATATGAAACAATTAGAAGGATTTTCCTTTAGTAGCGGTGAGCATTTAGTCTACAAGCTTAAGAAATCCATATATGGATTGAAACAAGCCTCTCGTCAGTGGTATTTGAAGTTCTATGATGTTATCTCTTTATTTGGTTTTGAAGAGAATATCATGAATCAATGTATATACCAGAAGGTCAGTGGGAGTAGGATTTGTTTCCTTGTACTATATGTGGATGGCATATTACTTGCAACTAATGATAAGGGTTTGCTATATGAGGTAAAGCAATTTCTCTCAAAAAACTTTGAAATGAAGGATATGGGAGAGGCATCTTATGTCATTGGCATTAAGATCCATAGGGATAGATCTTGAAGCATTTTGAGTTTGTCTCAAGAGACCTATATCAACAAGGTTCTAGAGAGGTTTTAGATGAAGGATTGTTCACCAAGTGTAGCACCCATTGTGAAGGGTGACAGATTCAATTTGAACTAGTGCCCAAAAAATGAGCTTGAATGGGAACAAATGAAAAACATTCCATATGCTTCAGCTGTTGGAAGCCTAATGTATGCTCAGGTCTGTACAAGACCTGATATTGCATTTGCTGTGGGAATATTGGGCAGATATTAGAGTAACCTAGGTGTTGTCTACTGGAGAGCTGCAAAGAAGGTGATGAGATACCTTCAAGGGACTAAAGATTACATGCTCATGTATAGACGGACTGATAATCTAGAGGTGGTTGGATACTCTGATGTAGACTTCGCTGGCTGTGTTGATTCAAGAAAATCAACATTTGGTTATGTTTTCATGTTTGTCGGTAGAGTTGTATCTTAGAGGAATGCAAAGCAGACTTTAACTGCTACCTCTACTATGGAGGCTGAGTTCGTTTCTTGTTTTGAAGCTACTTCGTATGGTGTATGGTTGAAAAGTTTTATATCCGGGTTTAGAATTGTTAATTCTATTTCTAGGCCATTGAGATTGTATTATGACAATTCAGCTATGTTATTTATGGCCAAGAATAACAAGAGCGGTAGTCGAAGTAAATACATCGACATTAAGTACTTGGCTATAAGAGAACATGTTAAAGAAAAGAAAGTGGTCATTGAGCACGTTAGTACTGAGTTGATGATTGCCAATCCTTTAACTAAAGGCATGCCACCAAAGATTTTTAAGGATCATGTAGTACGAATGGGACTTGGTTCCATTATGTAAATTTCATTGTATGTACATTTGGTTATTTTTATGACATTCTTATTCAGTTGTGATGTTTTCTCATATTCAGTTGTATACATATTTAGTTGTTTTGAGAAAAAAAAATCTATTAAGTTGGACCTAGTGTAAACATAGGGTTTATTCATTAAGTTACGTTACCATTTATGAGTTAGTATTAAGGGATGTAATGCATTGTAATATATGAAAGATAATACTCATTATAAGAGAACATATCGCCATGATTTATGTGTTTATTCCTTAAGTTTGAGATTGGTTGAATTTGGTTATTTAGAAAATATATATGGGCCAAGTGGGAGAATGCTATTTTTAATTTATTTATTATTATTTATTTGGTTTTTTAAATGATAATAAATAAATAAAAATAAATTTAAGTGGTCCAATAGACACGTATTTTCTAAAGGGAGTCAACCAAAGGCTATTTAGAACTGTTATAACGCTTCAGAAAAAATGCCTCTTTTCATGAAAGGTAACGTATATCCTGATGGTGGGTGTCTATAAATATCACGTGAGATAGTCCCTATGCCTATACAGTTTTATTCAGAAATACACCATCTTTTAAAATTGCAGAAGGTTTAGAAGAGTTTTTTCTTTCTCAAAAATTTTTCTTCAAAAAGTCTTACAGATAAACTCTCAATTCATTCTTCATATCATCAATGGCTAGAGATTAGATTTTTCTTTCTTTTATATTTTTGCATTTAAATGATTTTCATACAATTTAATTTATGTATATATAAAATCATAACGTAAATTTTTCTAACAAGAGGTGGTTTGTTTGTTTGTTTTTTTTTTTTTTTCACTTCTTTCCTCCTCTTCCTTTTGGTTGGGCAAACTCCTCTGCACTTTTGTTGGGTATCTATTTGTTTCTAGGTATCTTGTTCGTATTGTTGGGTTAATGGGTCTGATCATATTGAAGTCAAAAATTAAAATTAAAAGGAAAAAACACAACAATCTTTTGAAATTTTTATTTTTATTTTTATTTTCCATCCCAAAAGCCAA
Organism: Artocarpus hirsutus; assembly: GCA_946598075.1. Lineage (NCBI taxonomy): Eukaryota > Viridiplantae > Streptophyta > Magnoliopsida > Rosales > Moraceae > Artocarpus > Artocarpus hirsutus. The sequence goes on along the minus strand of CAMOHE010040393.1, from coordinate 2,888 downwards.
CTGCTCCAAAATTGCAACTGTGAATGTCATATGTCTTTACTAGGTGGATTGAGGATCGTTGTTATTTTGGGGAAGGTGGACTCAAAAATCCTCGTTTGGACGGAAGGGGACTCGAGAAGGAGAAAGAAGAAAGGTAAACTCTCACTTCATCTACAACTATTTAACCGGTAACCGATTGACATTTTTAATCCACGTGGCAATGCGATCAGCAAATCCTTGAATCCAACGGTTATCAATCAATCCCGGCATGGCGCCGGGAAAGTACACCCGACACCTAACATCAGAACAACGATTTTATATAACTTCAATTGATTAGGTTATTGATATGAATCCTAAAATATTGAAATTACTGTTAATTTTTTTTTTTAATTTTGACAAAAAGATTATTTTTTAACATAAAAGCAAATGTAGATTCCTATTCTAGAGGTGATCTTTTTTTTGTTAAGTACAATGGTTATAAATAAAGTAATGACATTAAGCACTACGATAACAATTTTTTTTTTTTTTCTGAATAGGCACTATGATAATTTGTTCTCTTGAAATGTAGATTTATATCACTAGTACAAAATGTGGATTCCATGACGGTTTATAACCGTCGTGGAAAAATTTCACGATGGTCAAAAAACCGTCGTAAAAATCTCTGTCGTGGAATGAGATCGACTTTTCACGACGGTTTTTTACCTTCGTGTAATAGAATAATTGGCGCGCGTTGGTAGTGGAAGTGTAATTTTCCACGACGGTTTCATAGTAAAACCGTCGTGGAAGCTCTGCCTTCCACGACGGTTTTCGTGAAAAACCGTCGTGGAAAGTTGAGACCGTCGAGCTTCCACGACGGTTTTCATGAAAAACTATCGTGGAAGGCCGAGATTCCACGACGGTTTTTGTGAAAAACCGTCATGGAAGGCCGAGCTTCCACGACGGTTTTCTTGGAAAACCGTCGTGGAAATTTGGTATTTTCCAAAAAAAAAATTCTCCTGCAATTTCAATTCCCTACGGGATGGCTAGTCCTGTATCTTATCCATTACATCAAGGCCCTAATTACATGCAATAATTGTTGTATAATCAAATATTAATTTGTATTTACAAGATCTGTTTACACTTGAGCTATTTTGAGCACTTTGTTAATCTAGTATGACGTGTACCTATCTAAAAACCAGAAACCTATTTACAAATTGTACCCACTTTAATCTAACTTCATGTATATCTGTATGTATATAAACTTCTTTTTTTCCTAAGGTTTGTATACCACTTGTAATTATATCCTGCATGAAACGTAGAATAAAAAAACCACATTCTATGTTTCTTGGTTGTCTTGGGCACTTACGTTTAGAATATAACGTTCCGTTTGGTCGGTTTGTGACACCGGTTCCCGCTTGAAGCTTCCAATCGTTAAACGCCTTAATAATGTATATCATGTTTAAATAATAAATAAATTAATAGACGATACAATTATGTAAGACTAAAAAACAATTAATTTTGTAAGACAATATTAATACTTACAATCTTGTGACTGATACGAAATCGTCACGTGGTGGGTGTCCGAGGGGGTCAAACCAATATATTTGGTCCTCCCATGGCGAAATAAGTCTTAACATCCAATGTTGTCCAACGTTGTATGGAAGGAAGAATAATTTTCCCCTCAGTGCTTCAGCTAATAGGTGGAGGAGTGATGTGGCACGCTCTCTATGATCACTCTGCAGGTCTCTTGCAGCACTTGAAACAATAGCCGGAGATATGAAGCCGAAATTATGCGCCATGCCTTGAATTTCACAATATTTCGCCAAAAAACTACAATAAAAAATATTACAGTGAATTATTTTAAAACACCTTACAACTCTACGTATATATTTAAAATACTTAAATAATGTTGGAGTTATCACCTGAGGTATACGAGGATACAGTTTGCCCTGATTTCTTTGAAGCTGATGAAGTCGTAAACGTCTTCATACCCCACAAAGATAGGGAAATCATTGCTAGTGACATTTACCGGTATCGGACACTGAATGGTCGACCCATCGCGCATGAAAGAATGTGCGTATAGAGCTAACTGCATAAACTCTTGTAGTACTGAAGTGAAGTTAAATGCACGCATTTGCTCATTAGCAACGGTTTGTCCTTCGCGTTGTTGAACCTCAGGTTGTGATTCTCTTACTTTTAGAGAGCTTTTCTGTTTTTGCCATTTCTTTCCACTTAGATCTTTAGGAACATGGCTAGGTGCTCAGCTCGTCTTTGTCAATGTGAGGACTTCAACTAATCTCTTCGGCCATGCGACGAAGCTTCCTGCTGCTTCACCCACAGTTGTTGCCTCAAGTGTTGGAACAGGTAATTCAGCTGTTCTAACTCTGATGGTAGTGATGCTAACACGCACGTTCTCTTCCTCTAGTAGTCGTCCATGAACTGTATCAGTTGGAAGGCTCTCCATCCACACCTTTCCAAGTGCAACAAGTGTACACCCACCATTAACTCTATCATCAACAAAGAGCCTACATTGTTCGGGCCCTTGAGGAGGAGGTGACAATTGGACTTCTGGGACTTCTGGAGCTTCTGGAGCTTCTGGAGCTTCTGCAGCTTCTGGAGCTTCTGCATCTTCTGCTGGTTACAACTAGCTTTGTGACTATTGCGTTGTGAGATGCTATCATCCGTCGACTTAGCACGTCCTTGGGAAATGAGCTCAGTCACAAGACTTTAGAGTTCTGCAATCTCCATTTGCATCTTCGACATTTGAGAATTCAATTTTGACGATCCTAGTTGGAGGTCGAAGTATTGAGATTGCTTCACAAACTTTGATTGACCGCGAACACGTCCAGAATGTTCCGGTTTCCCTAGTGCCCTCGTCAAAATGTCATCATTACCAACCGATTGGAAGCTCCCTTGACTTTGTTGCGTTG